>KK114551.1:306646-320944 GCA_000611955.2 Stegodyphus mimosarum
TCGGGTAAAAGCATCCAGATGTCGTCTAACAGATTGATTATTCGCCATTTCTCGCTGAGGCAGCAACTCGGTGTGATTTTAACTGCTATACGGCGTGCAATCTCTTTGCCAGAAATACTGATCTTACACCGACAACATGCTTTATACTACTCAGACACTCCCCTATTACGTCTTCCTGCATATCTGCGCATGTGCTACCGTACATTACCTTACTTAGTCTCCTGATTGGTCTTTCTGTCCGCTCTGCCTCTTCGTTCAGCTGATATACTAATTTTTCGACTTCGTCCTTAATTTTTGCACACCTGTGTATATTCAGTATGCTCTTCAAATTTCAAATTTAAAAAAAATGGAATACAAATACAAATAAAATACTTAAATAATTCATTACTGAAATTATTAAAAACACTTGAATTTTGTGGCACAGAATTCGCGACGCAACATTTTTATGCCTCATGTGAATACGAGCCAATTTCTCTTAGCAAGTCCTCGATACAGGCATGTCTGCTTCTAAGCAGAAATTCATGTGCAGATTTGCTGGCATCAAAATATTTTGAGTATATTTGTATTGAGTTGTTTTCTTAAAGCTTCTTAAAACCTGTTGCAACCTTTGAAAAAAAATGATTTGAAATATTAATTTTACTTTTAATTTTGGTTCTATCTTTCCAATGACATGTAACATCAACGATGTGTTGCCATTCGATGCTGCAAAATCCGGTATTTTCTCAGATTTATTGGAGTACTTTTATGTATCGCATAAATTTATTGAAAGTCTCTGTAAAACAGATGAAAATATAAGAATATTTAATCAGCAAAAACTCTTAAAATTGAATTACAATTTAATACTTATTTAAACAATTTAATATATTAGTTATCAATTTTTCTGCCCACAAACGATTTACAACGATGTCTTTTCTACTGAGCGATCAAAACACCCACCTGGCGGTTTCGTAAAATCTTTCAGTGGTGCAAGCAAGCCGGTTATACTTGTAGAATGGCTGAGATCTAGGTCCATTACCGTGCGTTTTGCCTTTAGATTCACAGTGTGTTTCGCTGCTGAACGGGATTTTTCTAATGTCCATGGGCATAATAGAAAAGCCTTGAACGTTGCTACAACTGCCTGATGTAGTTTTGTGGCCCTGTGTATTACCATCGACGACAATTGCAACGCCATAGTGTTCTATAAGCTAGTAAACGTTCTTTGTGGTCAAAATAGGATGTATTGCTTAGAATTCATTAGCTTATTCTTGAACGAAACGGCACTTCAGCCGGCACTTAACGATCAAAACGGCATTTAACGATCTTGCAAATATTTAGATTTGTCTTCTAACGCAAGTTTGTACTTGCTCATCGGGACCTCTACGCCTTCATTTCACGATTTTTGGTTCATAGCTACATTGAGAGTAGTGTTATAGGAGTATCAATTCAGCTGAAGTATAAAGTATCAATTCAGCTGAAGATAAAATTCAAAGTTCAGAATGTAAAAAAAGGGTACAAGCGACAGACCACGTGCTAACTGTTAGTGAGCATACATACTCTCAAACAAATTAATTACAAAGAGTTTAAATCTTGAAAAATATTTCCATTGTTGTCTGAGCGTTAACTCAAGTAAACAGTTGATCTTCATTCACTTATTTGAAACACGTTATTAACTTCATGAAAGCACATCAAATCGTAAGTAGATAATCTATTCTGATTTTTCGTAATGAGTTAAACAAATGAGTAAGCAAGCTAATTTATTCCCTTAATTAATTCCAAATCAATATTTACTTTACTTATTATTTATTACTTATTATCAATTATTACTTATTATCAATATTTACTTTAATTATTCCAAATCAATATTACTAAATTTGCAATATTTGCAGCTTTAGAGCCTACTTGAGAATTTAAAGATATTCATGATATTGCCAAAATGTTTTTCTGTTTGGTGAAACAATTTAACTACTTAATATAATAAAATCATATAATTTCGACAGAATTGTTTTCATACATTGTTCATCTACGAAAGTGGGAATTAAAAATAGAAAACGTTATATTGGAAACAAAGCTTCTTCTGTGATTATATTATAATTGAGTTACTTCCATTGTGATCTCTATTATAATGGAATTCACCAATGAAAAACTACATTGTTAGTATTAAATATGCATATGACATTTAACAGTGAAACTAAATAGCATTTTATTCATTTCAGTTGGTAAATTATGTGAGTTAAAAGCAATAAAATAGAAAAATTACATACAATAATAAATGATTATATACGGCGCTAATAAGAGGCTTTTCCATGGAAATCCATATCCATGGTTTCAATCAAATAATTATACATGAAAAGAAACAAAAATGAAAACAGAAAAGGTTAGGACACATAAAATAAATACTTATTGTAATAATTAGACAGAATTTTGAAAAACAAAAGATAAAAAGATAGCTACCTGCTTTATTTTCTTAACTATAGTTTCTGAATACGTACTTTCGATTAAAAGAATTTTCCAAATAGAGAACGGTATGAAAATATCTTCAACTTTTTATTTGAGAGATCTCTGTAAAGGCGAAATTTAAATTTTTAAATGGTCCTAGAAGACCAACTAATGACTTGTACTCTAATTACATTAAATAAAAAAAGATTCACTTAGATATTCGGAAACGACTTTGCCTGTACAGACCATATTTTAGTACGTATCAGTGATAAATATTACGACTTTTGACCAAATCTAAGGTGTAATTACAGAAATAAAATTCTTTTGGAAATTAATTAGTTTAGCATAGTATAAAGAGCATATTTTAAAATTCGTATGATTTTTAAATTTGTAGCTGACACGGTGAAATTATGAATTACGCATACCTTTGAGAATTTAACACGTCCAGGAGCAAAGATTTTCAATGTTTAGAACATAATGAATATTTTATTTCTTGAAACATCTTTTCTACAAAAGCCATATAAAAGTCATATTTTATTTTTTCACAATGCTCATATCCACCATACTCAAATTGTAGTAAACTTCATCACAATAATTCTACACTGTGTTTAAAAGTCGGGCTATTAGCGTCCGAGTGCTTCTAAGCGATGGACACACTTAATCTGACTATTGTTAAAATCTAGGTAAACAAGTTGAAGGTTCGAGTTTTAAGCGGATTTTACTATGAGCACAGTAAGCATTTAGGATTTTCCCCATGAATACATCTCTTTCTTTTAATGCAGCATCATTTTAAACTTTTTTTTTATTTCTTCGCTTGCTTTGTCTTACTCAGTAGCCAAATGAAAGTATATCCCTAACAATGGAATCTGTATTGAAACTTTTACGAACACCCTATATATGTAATATACATATATATATATATAGAGAGAGAGAGAGAGAGAATCAGTCTGCCATATTCTGTAAAAGATTTTAACAGAATATGGCAAACTTGGTCTTTCTCCATATCAGCCTCTTTTCCCCATATTTAGATTTTTTCCCCATGTTTAATTTATCAGACTTGGTCTTTCCCCATATTCCCCATATTTCAAAAAAATTTTTAGCCATTTTTCTACATCACACAAGTCAGCAGACATCAGCTTTTTTTGTAATTTTTGCAATTTTAAATATTCTGGAAAGTAAAGAAATATAAGGCTTTTTTTAATCCGTTGCTCAATTTAATTTTAAATATCTTTTTGATTAATTTCTTTTTTCAGAAAAATTCTTCCGTTAATATCAAATTTAAGATTTGAAGTTTTTTATCATTCAGCTTCATTTAAAATTATTCATTTGTTTTTGTATTGCTTTTAAATAATTGCATTTCAATAGCAGAGAGCCGAAAACACGTCGGGGTAGTTTCAGTCATTCTAAGGATGTGAGGAAATATTATTTAGCAATTTAGGACAATTAGTTAGTAAAGGTAAGGATCTCAAAATAACGGAAAGAACGAAAAGAGTATTCGGCACTTATTAATTATCCAAGATTAATGTTAAATACTTACAACTTGAAAATTTCTGCTTGAAGCTTTAACCAAAGGATGATTAATAGTTTTTATTTGTTTATAACTACTGTTTTGACACTTTAATAGCTTTTCCTATTTCCCTGTTAAGAATCTAATCTGCCAAATCATTTCCAACTTTAATAAATTAAATAATAATTAAATATAAGACTCTTCTAGTTTTTAGAAACTGTTAAAGATATATATTTGAAAATTTCAAATTTGTGCATTTATTTATTTGCTTAATATGCATGTAATGCATGAGTAGTTTACAAAATTACTTTTTAAGCTCATTAAGAAATATTCTAACTGTTGCTTTTCTTTCTGTTGAGTGTAATTATTTCAAGCAGAGCATTATTCAAAAGAAGAAATTTAGACTTTTAAAGAGTCTTGTTTCTAATGCTTAAGCAATAATTCTACAATCGTGTTATTTGCATGTGATTTCAATAGCATTGGAATATCCGTAATCGTGATATATCGAACAGTGTAATAACCAAGATATACTATAAACGAAAGACCGTCATACAAATTCCTTCTAAAAATATTTCGCAACTTTTGCTTAAACACTCTTTTTAATGATCATACTTTTAGTTTTAACCAATATGTCTAGAAATAGCTTTTCAAAAAATGAATTTTGAATGAAAAAAATGAAAAGGTTTATGAGGAATAATGTATTCTCTTTCATCAAACTGTGTTTGGTTTCCATTAATTTTTTATAACATTGTCTCCATAGACTTACGAGACATTACAGGGAATAATTTGTTCTTTATAAAACATTTGTCGATTTTAAATGCAAAAAGCTAAAAGTACCATTAAAATATCTTTCCTTGGAGAAGCTATATTTATTAAAATACCTGTATTTTCTAAGAAATGTAGTTAATACGGAAACGAAGAGAAGATTTGCTTTACGCAGTTTTTCGCGAGTTCCCAAGACGTTTGACGAATTCCCATACTTTCTTAAGACCTTAAATTGTTAATGAAACGAAGAAATTCCTCATTTATGCTGTTCTATGCATTCGAAAAGTAACAACCAAAACACTCTTATAAAAAAAATCATATTTTGCTCTTTTTTTAATTGCTCCCAGAAAAGCCTTGATTAAATTTTGAAAACGACTTATGTTCGATTTAGTTTAATACGCCTTTTATAACTTTTTTCATTACAGTCCTCAAATTTCTGAATAAGAAACACATATGGTCGAGATGAAATTTTCAAGGGCTAGTGAAGATTATTTTAGAAGTAAATGCAAACTTCACCCATAGAAAAAGTTTATTAATGTGTAAGTAACATGTAATCTGAACTTCAGCTCTCCTCTCAGTGGTAGTTTTTCAGGTTTAGCTTACTTTAATTTTGTTATCTTTAACCAACTATTTTAAAGTAAAGAAATATTTTTAAATTTATTTAAACATGGTATTATACCAAATCACCAAGAAATTGCAGGCAATTTTTTGTTGTTTGTTTAATTTTTAATCTACCTTTTAGTTTTTAGTGTATAAAGCAGCAGATTGTTACTGGAAACTTTAAGTAAAATAGCTTTTACTGAAAATCTTATTCATTTTTTAATTTAAATTAATTTACAGTTTGCTGTATTAACTCTCAGGTCTAAAAGACAGTAACTTACATTTCTATTTCCTTAGCATTTTTATACCATCTAGGTCTTTTCAACTATTTTTCCTTTAATCATTCTTAAATACTTTGAACGAAGATTTTTGAGATGTTCAGTGTTTTCAGTTTTCAATAAATCTATTCTTGAAACTATTGGCAGAACAACCGTATTGGCAAAAAATTTTGCGTAAGAATTTCATTTATTTTCATCATTATTTAGGTACACTGTTTACTATTATTATTATAAAATGAAGAATATATACAAATGAATGAGTTTTCATTGCACTGTTAGAAAACGGAGAACCACACATATAATCCTTCACACGTGCATGTGCTCCTCAAAGTCCAAATTTCGAATTTTATTTCTTTGTTTCGTATTACGTGAGAATATAAATGAACTTTAGATGCAATTGTCATGTCTAGCTGGATTTATGCTAATTATTTGTACGGAAATTCTTAAGAATTCCTTAGGTACTCCGTCTAGTCTGTATTTCCTGATAGTATCATTTAAACGTCTTTCTCTACTTTTTGGTGATTCTTTGAGGACGATTCGCGACTCTTCGGTTCATACATATGAGAAATTTCACAACCGAAACAATATTTATGATGACTGGTACACAGAGGCCAATGTATCTCCTATCATCAAATCTTCAATAAAAACAAAAATAAAATGAAATAACTGATATTTGAGATAATATATTCATTGCTAATATATACTGGAAAATATAATAGCAAAAAGAATGTATAGTTGAAAGTCTGAATGGAAGAAATAAGCTGATCCCTGTTTCCTGTTCCGTGTTTAACTCTTAAACAATAAGGTACTTTTGCCACTGAAGAAAAGGCTATAAAATATTTTCTTTATTTCTTCTTTATTTCATGTCTTATTGGAACATAATTGGATGTAATTGTCATATTAAAGAAATTATGCTTTGAACTTCCGTACTCACTGCATAATTTCTGTTGCATTTAAATTCTAGAATTGTTGGTTTGGAAACAAAATTTAAACTAGTGTTATCAAAAAAAGCAATGCATTTGATTTATTATTAAAATCATCCAATACATCTATTTCAATATGGACTGCTTAATATTTTAGATGAAAGTTTTTGCTTTAATACTGTCATAATTAACATCTTAATAATAGATACATTTGAAAATCTAATTGCAATTTTAGATGTATCTAAAATAAAATTTAGTGATTATGATGAAATTTAGGGGGAGCATTAAAGCTGGAAACCATTAGCCCTAATACATTTTTTACCATTTTAATTTTTTAAAATTTATATTCAAAGTTAAGTGTGGAAAAAATTCAAAATCGAAATTCGCTTAGAGATGACTTTATACAGTTATAAAGATTTAGTTTAGGGAGCTAGCGGTAAAAAGAGAAATACTATTTCTCATTTCTGATCTTTTTCTTCTTTGAGGTAACAATAGATTGCAATGTGGAATTTTCGGGTTTTAAATATTTCTCAAATTTTTATTCATTTACTTATTTAATTCATATTTATTTATTTTTATATTCTTATATATGATCGGTACTATATTTTAAATAATTTACTGTCTTTCAACACTTTCGTTTAATTTGATGGAAGGAATTAAAAAAAATTCTTTACCTCTGAGTTGGATCTCTCCGGGCATTCCTATGTCCAACAATATTGAACTGTCAGTTTGAATAAACTTCTGCTTCAGTCATTAATCTGCGACGGATTATTGAAGTTGACAGAGAGTATTGGCCGATTATTGAAGCAGATAGTTTCCTTTGAATTTCCCGCTGATGAAGCCCATGCAATGCATCTAAAGATATAATTAAATTGAATAGAATTTGACTATTTTTAATAATTTGCTGCATGTAATTTTATTCTAACGTTCAATTTAATATTTTTCTTTACTTGTTAGGTAAATATAATCAATATGTTTCTAATTATAAGGAATATGCTAAACTTATTTCGTTTTAAAATTTTCATTGACCTGCCACGGTTTGATTTCTTTTGCAATTGTTGAGCTACGAGTTTCAGTCTCAGGGACCAAGTCACCAAGTTTTCGGCCTAGGTAAGCCAGGCCAGATACCATATCAGAAAATCTTCCATGGAACTCTCAGTCAAAATTAGGATAGAGTATAGCAAGCTTTGGACTATTATGTTTATTAATACTCGACTTCAACACAATTGTATTTTGTGCGTTGTTCATAGCACAGTTCACGGACTTCCTACATTAACAGACTTATAGACATCTCTTTTCTCCAATTATTCCATTAAATTGAGCTTTTAGAGCAGTAAAATTAACGTAATTCTTATAAGCATTATTAACTTTTCGCATATCTGTAGTAATTGCAGTAAGGAAAATTTATTCTGGCAGTAATAAATAAGGTATTTAAACTCTAAAGGAAATAATAGTTATTAACATTTCAAATTTAATATTTTTATAATTTCAATAAATTTGGCACAGCATCAAAATTTTTCCACCATTTAGAATAAAGTCGCTTTCACTTCTAGACTGGATATGATCTAGTTCCTAAACATGTGAAGCTTATGTTTTGTCTACAAAGTGGGGAGAGTGAAAACGTAGACTGTACGGAATGTTGTAGTAATAACAGACTAAGAGAGAGCACTGTTCTAACAAAACTGATTTGAGGTTTATGCAGTCCATCTCTCATACTTTGGGTCAAAAAGAGGAAAATGAAAAAATGAATTGCTGAAATGTTTTACATAAAAACCCTTTAATAGTTAAGAGGGAGCTTTATGTTCCTACGAATATGTTTCCGGAATTTGAAAAGAAATTGGTGAAAATTGATCAGACGTCATCATCGTAGCCAGACAAAGTGGTCATCTCATCAAATATATGTAGCAGACAATATCTCCGGCTTTATTTGTGCATACTAAAAGCTTCAGCGTGTATAAACCTGAAATTACGTGCACTAACAACATGATAGTAAACTGAAAAATGTAATAACAGGAAGAAAACAAATGATAAACAGTAAAAAAAAAAGAGAAAAACAAGTAATAAATAATACCATAATAAGTAAAAACCCTTTTTTTTATTTCTAATGGGTAGGCAAAAAGTTACATAGAACTAAAATCTTACAAACAATAGAACAAAGAACAAAAAAACCGAAATCATTGCCTAAGAAGCGCCCTTGCCTCACAGTATCTCGACTGTTCTGTAAAACCACGGAGAGCCCCACATCGAAGTAGGTGGTCCTTGTACATTTCTTCTTCAGAATTACAAAGTGGACAAATAGGATCGCTTGAAATGCCTATGCGGTGCAGGTGAGTGGCAAGGTAATCATGTTCTGTAGACAAACGGAAAGCTACAACTGCAGTATATCTTGGATTATCGGGAATAAGAGAAGGACTGATCATTCTCCAACTTTTCAACGCTGTACGAGTCTGAAGATCTCGTAAGGTATTAGATGTAAATAAACTTTTTAAAAACAGTTTAATCCTCCAATAGGAAGCGGCTGTATTTGGATGTTGTAGTAAGTTGGCACCTCGTTTTGCAAGTAAGTCCGCTTGTAAGTAAAAACTAAGAACACAGACTACAAAATAAAAAAAAAAAAGAAAGAAATTTATTTTATAATCATGATAATTTTAATAAATAAGAATAATGTTCTATTAGGCAGCAAAATATATTCATATATATTTTCATTATATAAAAATTAAAGCAAAAAGAAGTTATCTCTGAAGCGATAAATACTAAAAAATAGGTTTTCGAAGTTTTAGTGAACATTTTGAAAAACATAAAAAATTAGGTTTCAGAAGAAGGTTTTGAAGATTTACGAATTCATGTAAATAATTAAGGATTTTCTCAACTATCAACAGTGCTTTAACTTATTTATTGATTTGTCTCCATCTGTTTTCTCTAAAAGTTTATTTACAGCTTGGGAAAATTTAAAAAGTAAGTCAAATTATTAATTCATAAGTTTAGCCGCAACTTTTGAGGATTAAAACCCTCAGAAAGACGCATTCTAAATTAATAAACAAACAACGGTATTATTATACTCGGTGAACTACGGATTAGATAATTATACGAACTAAAATTACAACGCGCAGAAATTCATGTTGTTTCGGACTTAAAGTAAATTTTTTTATTAATTTTTATCATCTTTGAAGGACATTTTATGCATTCTTTTTGTTTTCAACGTAGCTATCATAATATTACTTAATCTGTAAAATAAGTGAACACATAAATTTGTTTTAAGGTGAAAGAACGGTCTTATATTCCAGAAGGTCTTACTTTCAGATAAATGCGATATATTGTGTTTGCTGATGACCAGGCTATTGTATCACATAAATCACAAATCAGCATAAATTTTTGGTAAGCGAAAGAATTATATAAAAGGAAAGGGTTCACATAATTTTGATTTCTTAAACTTGAACTAAATATTTGAACGTGTAGCCCAAGTTCTAAAGGATAAATGCAGTTTTGATTCTTATGCTGGTAACTGCGGGAGACCGATAAATAGGGTAATTCGCAAATATTAATTTTTAACTTTTTCTTACGTTTTTCTCCAGATGTGACATATACCATCATCCGGCACGAAATTAAATTCTTTAGAAAAAATATTAGATTATGAACGCAAACAGTTAAGTAAAGAGTTTACACCTAATTCTGGAATCGAACACTATTTGTAACGATGATATATTTAAAATTTAATTTACATAATCTATCTCTCTGTTGGTTCCAAAAATTATTCTTTAAGCTAATTGGGAGAAGAATATGGCACTTATACTGCAGGGTTTCCCTTATTTTGAAAAACAAATTAATTTTAAGTTTCATACCTTTCCTGAACTTCTCAACTTCCCCTAGTATTTTCTCGCCAGGACGTAAATTTAAAGTTAAGTGAAGTGAATATTTAAACGGGTGAATCTCTGAGTTTATTCAGAGCGTGTTTTCGCTATCCAACGCAAGTTTCGTTGCCATCTCGCTGTTAAATAAGCCTCTTGGCCATTTCGGATTATCTTCACGCCTGCTAGGTTTTTGTGAGTCAACCTGTTAGATGTAATTTAACTTGCTAATCCAGCACTATTTTATTGTAGATTTCTATTTGAATTATATATTTTACGTTTTTAACTTTCACCGCAAATTGACGGTGTTTTTGTAACGCACGAAGATCGCGCCCTTCTGTTAAACTTCGAAATTAATAACGGGTTATTTTTCGCCCTTCTTCTGAGCTGGTAATTCATTTACGCCTGTGCGGGAATTTGTCAGGTGCATTGTAGGATTTATTTTTAGTTTATGTGGAATAACAGAGAAAGATCTTAACAATATGAGTCGTCGTCAGAGAATCAACGACTTTTCGCCGTCGCTTCTTTCGCCGATAAGACAATCCACTGGCAGCCGATTCGTCGTGAGCTATTTCGCAGTCAACTAAAAAAGAAATACATAATTAAGGTTGCTTATAATATGTATGATTGTTTACAAATATAGATATAAAGAAACTACACGTAGTCAGTTAGAAAATTATGGCAGCATCAATACAAAAGCAATTTATCATATTTCGTAATTATGATCTAAACCTCTGATATAATAAAAGTTATATTATTGCTTCTAAAACTATGCAGATACAATATTTACATGGTTCGTCAAAATTTGTTGAAATTTTAATCAGCTAGTTCAGAAAAATCACTCATATAAGCAAGAAATTCGAAATCTTAATTGAAAATGGAATTACTTTGGAAACTTGTTAGCACATTACTCTCTTAAAAGTAAAGAATATATAGATAAATGCACAATAAGTTAATTTTTATGCCATGCGTAATGATATATTTGCATAAATTTGTATACAAAAACATTTTATGTATTTTCAAAAATTTTTAATACGAGAAAGTAGCTTAAATGTTGACAAACCCTCTGTTATTTTAAATGGCGAAAGTTTAGAAAGATTTTTTACCATAACATCCGTTGAATAGCAAATTTTTGTATGCGATTTACTTTTAAATACTTACAAGAAACAGAGTTTTAATGCAAAATAGAAAAATATAATGAAAATCTGAAAGCTTTTTGATTTTACATTACGCTAAAAGAAGCGTCTTTTAACACTTCCTGTGTTACCTTTATTTGTTAAGTATCATGTTCTTCGCACTTAAACCATAAAATTCAATTCAACAGCAATATCGAAAAATAATTTTATAATAAGCTTATCTTTAGAATTTCCAGTACACAGTTTCGTGCGCTGGAGATAAAAATGTTTTTCCCCGTACAGTGTTGCCATTGCTCGTTTTGAAATCTTTGAATGTGTTAATTAAAAATTCTTTATTATGTGGTAAAATATGAAATATGTAATAAAACAAATTCCAAATTCCAAAAAAGGGCTTCCAGATTCCTATATTCGGTGGAGGATTACGTTACTCAAAATTTAATGGCTCTAGGTACCGTAATTTTATCACAATGCGAGAAACATATATATATATATATATATTTATACAGATTCTTCATTATTTAATATCTATAAATATAACACAAGGCTCTTATTTTTGATGGCAACAATTTGAAAAGTGAACCTACATTTATACTGAACCAACGCATAATTCTAAAACGAAATTAATAGCCTTTCTGACGCTCCTTTGGGCTAATAATTTAACTTTATTAATTTTATGAAGCCAACACTCCTCACAACAGGTAAACAGAATTATTATAAACTAAATAAACTTAATACTATAATATGACAAGATATAATATAGGCATGTAAAGAAAACCACGTTTTGACTATGCAATAGGTAAACAAAATTATTAATTTAATGATTTTAATATAATACTCAAGATATTAACAGTCATGAAAAGAAAAGTACTCCTTGATGGCGAATCGGCCTGACGGCGACACGACTACGTTGAAACGGCGTGGAGAAAGTAGTTCCATTCTATCTTCAGAGGACACTGCGTACTGGCAAAATCTTGATGAAAAGGCAATAACGCTGTAGTTCATCATATTTTCACACCGTGCCAGCAGTGTTGAATAATAAGGAATAACAACCCGTGGGTCTCTGTTTACTGCTGCCCCAACTCTTAGAAAGAGTTCGGTGTGTTCGAAAGAGGGTCCTCCGCGTTACTGAAACGAAAACATAAGAAATATCATCATTCATCTTCTCTTATGCTGATTATTTGTAGAGCTGCAATTCGGAACGTTGCGTATAAGTATCGGATTTAAAGCCCGAGTTCCTCAGCAGCCAGCAATGTTACGGGTACACCCTCCACTACAGCCGGAACAGAAAGGCAGGAAGAGCTGGACCAGCGAAAATCAGCATAAAACAACAAAACAATATCACAAAGCAAACAGTTCCTCTTAAATACTGGCGGGCTCTAACATTTCTCCGCACATCATTCATCACGGAAACAGTAACTCTTGCATATTAGTTCCTGCATAAAGAAGTGTAAACTGAACCATCAGGCCATTTTCCCTATCTCCTCTTTTTTGCCATTCTTTTTTTTCCTTTTCGATCGACATAGGAGAGGTCTAGAGCCTCCAGGCCAATACCACAGAAGATCATAAAGGAAAGAGCCTTTCTTAAAAATTGAAGGATTCAAGCATTTCACCTCCCTCTTGGAAAAGCAACACTGAGTGCATTCTGAAATAACAGTGGACTATAGTATCACATTGTTTTTTACTCTGTCGCATTCCGGCATCCTCATTTTTTTGACGATATATTCAGTAATATTTCCTTTACCTAATCATTAATTAACACTGAATTTTAATGCACTTTCTCCTTTTTTTTTCCTATCGCGCCACTTTCACCAAGCCAAATAAAGCACGCAAGTAATTTAAATAATATAACCCTTTCCATTCGTTGCTACGAGAGAAAAGTTATTTATGTGTTCTCTTTAAAAGTGGCAGGAGTCCAAGCGCAGTAGACAAAACGTTCCTTAGGGAATAATAGTCTCATAGACAGCTTGTCTCTCTTTTAATTCTTTATGAAGCCCAAAGACATTTCGAACGATAAAATAGCACTGAACAAAAAAAAAAAACCTTTTTTCAAATGCCGCCGCTTATATTTCTCCTCTGCACCGATTTTATTTCGTTAATTTTTCAGATTTCCTAATTTCAGATTCTCTAACGGTTCGATATTTGGCAAACGGTGGCATTTTCTTTCAAAGCAGCGCCCTTTATTTCCAACCAACTACCGACGGTTCTGCGACAATTTAAGTCATTAGAACTACAAGAAGCATCGTCTTACTACGCTTTAAGGAACTAAAAAGGAAAAGATCTTTAATTCACAATCTTTTGTTTGTTTATTTTTTCCCTGCAACGTCCCCTGCAACTTAACCCCTGCCACACCCAAATTACTTGCCTTCCCTTTCAAGAAATCAAAACAAAACAATCCGTAGGGTTTCATTTACTTTCATTAACCATTTATTTTATGTTAATGTGCTTTTCTGTTTTTCTCGTTTTTCATTATCGCCCCAGAATGTCAATTCCTAGCTCGCGTGTATTCAAATGAGATAGAAAGGAGATAATATTTAAAGGAAGGTTTTAGAGGTAGACTCAAAGCGTGTTCTGCCTGCTGAAGGCCACGTTGCTAATTTGATTCTCTTGAGAGCTGTATGCTGGGGGTGCTACGTTATTCTGGCTATTTGGCTTGTCACGCCGACTTTAAGTCCGAGCCAACGCGTTTCTCTGTCTGTGTTGGGCTAACTTACTTTTATTTAGTTAAGTTAAATTCAGTACTTTGATTTAAGCCATAATCGCCAGTTGTCTGTAATCACGAGTAATGACCTTCTGTTAAACTCTATTTGAGTTAAATAAAGGGGTCCTTTA
>KK114553.1:0-19948 GCA_000611955.2 Stegodyphus mimosarum
CGGTTGACGGAAACACTATCACACATCCGTCATCTAGTTTCGCTGAAGAATATAACCTTCGTTATTATTATTATTATTATTATCATCATCATTATTATTCTTGTTATTATTATCATCATCTTTATCATCCCCATCATCATCTTTATCATAATTATTATCATCTTTATCATCATTATCATCATTATTATTTTTATTATGAACGTGATCCTGATAATTATTATTATCATTATCATCATCTTTATCTTCACCATTATCATCATCAATTTTTATCATGATCATATTTATCTTTATCATTATTATCATCATCATCTTGATTATTATTATTACCATTATCATCATCATCATCATTATCATCTTTATCTTATCATCATCGTTATCATCATTAGCATCATCTTGATCATTATTATTATCACTTTTTCATCATCTCCGTCATCATAATCACTCATATTACTATCATCATCATCATCATAATTTTCATCATTATCATCATCATTATTGTCATCATTATTATTATCATTATCAATATTACTATTAATATTATCATTAATCATTAATATGATTATTATTACTATCATCTTTATTATCATCACCATCTTCTTCATCATTATCATTATCATCATTTTAATCATCATCATCATTAATATGATTATTATTATTATTCTCTTTATTATCATCATCATTAGCATCATCATAATTATCTTTACGATCATCATTATCCTCACCATCATCTTAATCATTATCATCACGTAATCATCATCACCAGTATGATTATTATTTTTGTCATCTTTATTATCATCATTATCATTATTATCATTATTATCATCACTATCATCATTATCATCATTAATATCACCATCATCATGATCATCATGATCACTGATATTATTATTATTATCATCGTCATCATCATAATTTTTATTATTATCCTTATAATCATCATCATCATCACTAATATTATTACTTTTATTGTCATCATCATCATAATTATCATTATCATTGTTTCTATTATTATCCTTATTATTATCATCATCTTTTCTATTATTATCCTTATTATTATCATCATCTACTTAACACTAGTGGTTAAAAAAGATGATTATTAACATGATCTTTTTTAACCACTAGTGTTTTTTGAGGCGGTCCACATTTTGAGCGTTCTGAGTTTTTAAAAATGGTCTCACCGGTGGTTAGAGTAGGATTTTCAGATTTGCTGAGATTTTCGAGACTTTCTGGAGGAGAGAGAGAGAAGCCCGGCGACCCACTCCCAAGAGCCGACGCCCGCTGGACGGTTGCGGTTGGACAAAATTGTCACGGCGAGAACTTGTCCGAAAGCGTTAAGGGCTCCTATCGTTGCATCTTCATTGAAACTGGTAATGTCCAATTCTCAACTTTTGGCTTGCTTTAGTCTCTGATGTTTTTTTTCCTTTGGGAGAATTGTGCTTGAAAGAAAAAAGGAAGGCTGCTCCCGTTTGCATTTTTCCTATTGTCATAGTCAACGAGGAACTTAAAGCTCGCGCTGGAGCTCAATATTACTGTTCAGAACATAGAAGATGTGTCGAGAACGCCGTTGGTATTTTTCCTGCCGTAATCGTCATCGGGGAACTTCGAAAGAAATGGGGAGGCTGCTTCTAGATTGTGCTCGATTTATGAAAAGTATTCCACCGTTGGAAGGAACTATTCCACCACTGGTAGAGCATTGTTTTCGACGCTTTCAAGAAATGATCCTACAGCTCTTCGGGTCCTCCAGTTGGTCGGTATGCGCCTTTCCTTGAGTGCTTATTTTTTCCTTTCCTTATGTTTATTATTAGTGATTTTACTAATTTGAGGGAGTGATTTTTATTTTTTAAATGTTTAATTGTCATGAGTCATCACTTTAATTAAGGGAGAATAATTGTGAGATTCTGTCAAGGAATTTAATTATATCTATGTCCGAAGATAAATATACTGAGGTGTCACAGGCGAAAGAAAAATAAGTTCTTCTAAATAAGGTTTTCATGCGATCTTAAATTTCTTGAGTAATTATATAAAATAATCGTAATTGCAAAGTATTTATTAAGACTTTGGTAGGATTTATAACTATTTAAAGATTGAAAAATTGTTTGAAAATACTTGATTATTGCTCAGTGGTAAATACCAATTATTGTAAAGTGTATGACTAGTAATTTTGGGTACAGTATTCTTAGTTGTACAGATTGTCAACTGAAAGTTTTCGAGAAATTTTTGCATAATGTTTTGTAGCGGTAGTTTGATCAGCTATCCATAATTAAGATTTTTGGAACATTAAATAAATGTATGTTATTAATTTACTATTGCATGTTTTTTTGTGTGTTTATCTCGTGTTCTACTGTAGATCACCCATGTGAACCTATCAGAAAACATGGTTAAACACTCATTTGAACCTGGAAAGTTTATTGCGGGCGTAGGAGAATTTAATGATGATTGTAACTACAGGATCAGAATTATTCATTCAACTGCACTGGTGTGTTGACTTCTTAGTGTGAGATTTTTTTCCCTGGTATTTAAATTGCTATGTGTTATACTTAAATGAGAAGTATCTGTGGCTATCTCTAAAGTTGTATTGAAATTATTGTGCTTATAGGAAGCAGAGATAATTATTTGTTTTTAGTGAGAGATAGCATTTTGATGATTTTGTTATGGTAAAGCAAATTTAGTTGATTAATAATCACTTGACTTTAACAGAAAACCAGGGAGGATATTTTCATTCTTTTATTCTTAAGAGTTGAGAGTAGATATGATAAAATTTATTTTACTGTACTGAGGATTTATGAAAATTTTAACTTAAAGAATTTGTTTTCAAACAGCGGTATCTTGAATTGACTCTAGTCTGTAAGTCTTGAGGTAGAAAACGTAAGGGCCCTATTCACTGTTTCGTATTGGCGGATTACATTACAGTGTTCTGCCAAATCCGAGCTAGTTCTCCAAGTTTACGTCCTTATATAGGTCTTTTATCTGTATCAGTATATTATTCTCGATAGTGTTGTTTCTCTTCTACCCATTCCTTTACATGGTTGTCTGGAGTGCCAAATTCCTTCAAATATGAGTAATTTTGGATACGGAATTTTAATTTAAGATACAATACCTAAGTGTAACAAAATCGGAAATATCATTTCCTTGCTTTAAACAAATTAAGCCTAGACAGAATGATAGGTTAAATATTTTCTTTTGAACTAAATTTAAGGCAATAACAAGTATCATATTCACAGTTGAAATTTGTAAACGTAGCGTTATAACATGGCTGTGAAGATAACAAATCAATCAATCAATTTTGGTACAAATTCTGTAGCTATTATTTCTGTGAAAGAAAGTCAGCTTTGAGCTTAAGATTTATTATTTACTCGAAAGAAGTAACATTTAATATATAACAACATTTAAAATGTCCTTCTCACTCTTTTGACAGTAATACAGGGCAACGCCAGGTGACGGGAACACTATCACATATCCATCATTTAGTTTTGTTGAATAAGATAAACTTCCTTTTGCTGAATTAATGGTTAATGTTTTAAACGCTAAACTGACGAAAGAGCTTTACAGATATGTGTAACTTCATTTCCATATATGCATTTTCTTCTTAAAAGAATGTATTATTCTTAAAAGAATGTATTGAATTATGCATTTTCTTCTCATTTTTGTTCAGCAAAATAACGTAAGAACAGGCAGACACAACAGGGTACTTATATTAAACACCGCGTAGCAGTTAACGATTAAGACGTTCGAGCTCCTGAGCATTATTTGAAACTTATTTATAAAAACTTATTGCTTACTTCATTGCCCTCCTTACATTTAATCATTATATTTTTGCCTTTCCAATAAAAATATTAAAATTCTTTGAGCGCTACCGACCATTTAATTTTTATATTCCAGCTCTAGCTGATCCTTCTGCATCACCACCTAAAATGAAATAATACTAAACACATATATCTCTGAAAATCTGTTGTGCTTTTTATAGCCTATTTATGTAGCTCTTATGTTTTCCCGAAGAGGTTGTAGGACTTCCTTTATTAATACGCTCTCTTCTGAGGACAGATTGTAAAGCTAATGGATTTGTGTCACAGCAGGTCTTAAAGGTGACAAATCATAAACACGTTAAAGAATTTCTAGCTGACGAATACTTCCGACCTCATAGGTAGACGAAGAACGTTGAATTCTAATAACGTAAGGGCCCTCTTGAGCAGACATAAACTTACACGTTTTCATTTCGGCGGATTATATCAAAGGATTACTCTGAATCCCAGCAATATGTTCAGGTTAATATTTCGATTCAGGGTTTAGACCTGTATCATTATATTGTTTTCGATAATGTTAATTTTTCCAACCCAGCCCTTGTTGACTATGCTGTTAAATCCCTTGAAATATTGATAATGCTGGCTACGGAAATTTAATTTAAGATACCATGCTTAAGCGTAACAAATTTGGAAATTTCATTTACTTGCTACGAACAAAAACGTACTCGACAGCATGATGACTAAAATATTTTTAAAGATAATGTAAACAATTACAAGCAAAATATTTAAAACTGAAAATAAAAAGCGTAGCTATATGTGATAACGTTTACGAAGATAAAAAAAGTCGTTGAACTTTCGTTCAAATAGTAAGTATTATATCCAGTGCTTCCAGATCGTGCGATGTTTCGCAAATCTGCGACTATTGACAAACTTGTGCTAGTAAAACTTTAGTATTTGCGAAATGTTTGCAACCTCCATCGTTTCCTAATGCTACTCTTTGCGACTTCAGAGAGTTTTTTAATATATCGTAAAATGGTTACATATTAAAATAATGTATCAATTAAAAATAACTTAAATGTAAAAAAACGTTTATTTAGGCTTAAATAGAAGTTGGCATCTGGCAATCCTGTTTACCTGTGGACTTTCCTTTTTAAATATGCACAGCCTGCCGCCGGTATAACGAGAAGATATCAGGAGGGAAAAATGGGAAAGAAAGAAAGAAAAACTGCTTCGTGACCTCTAACTTTCCCCCTCCTTCTTCCCCCGCGTGTTTTGTTTTTAAGTCAGTTCACCCTTCCAGTTTTATGGTGATAACGAATCGAACAAAAGAACTTGCAAGTGGGTACCCAAACTGAGAAAGAAATGAAATTCATTCTCTTAATTATAATATTGCTAAGAACTATTAAGCTACATTTGACTTAAAAATCAAAGCAATGGCATTTTTCTAAATAACAATTTAACATGAAAGAATAAGGCTTTCTTAAGTAATCAGAATCCAAAGTAAGTCCATCAGGCAGACCGGAAAACTCAGTGAAAAACATTCCTCAATTAAAATCTTCACAATTAAGCAAAAGAACAAGGAATTAAAGAAATTAACTGCTAACTCAAAAAATTTAGTAGAAAAGCGTTAATAATCTAAACATGAATCTCTTAAGAACCGACAAATTAATTTAAATTAAAATTTATGCACATATTATTTTTAAAATAAAACCTAAATTAAATGAGAATTAATTAAAAATAGAAATGGATATTTAAACAGTTTAAAATGAGCAATATAGTTTTAAAATTTTCTTTAAAGCTAAGATACATAATTAAAACGACTAAGAATCGAATAGAGTCTATAACCTAACGGAACCAATATACAGAAAATTTGTGATGACGCCAAAGGTCATGTGAGCATGTATAACTATGACGTTACAAAAATCCCGTGATCTCTGACGTCATTTGCAATTCTGCGATTTTGGGGGAATTTTTTAGTCTTCTTCTGCTACTTTAGTTGAAAATTTTCTGGCAACACTTATTACATCTCACGTCAGATTCAAATTTATCATGTATTCTAAAGGGCTAAGATTTGCTATACAAAAATGTTTCAAATTTTTTTACAGTCTTTTCTCAGTAATGGAAGGCATCGCTAGGAGATAGATACACTGTTTCTAACTCGTCATATTCTCGCTGAACATGATAACTTTCTCTTTTTTTATTTTCATGGCTAATATGTTAAACTCAAAACTCTTGAGCGATGTTCACAAACACGTTTAACTTTATTTCCATGCAAATTTTTCTATTGAAAAAGCTTTTCGCTCAACAAAATACCGAAAGAAGAATAAGATGCTATGGGGTAGTATTGTTAGGAAACCGCAAATTTGTTACCGATGAAAGGGTTGTAGCTATTGAACAATCATTCAGTCGAGCAAAATATTAAACACAATTTGCATAATCATATAACATTATGATGATTTACGCATTATTTAAAAATTATCGCTGAAAATATATTGCTAAATTCGCCCTCATCCTTATATATAACTATTATTTTTTAATAATGTTATCAAAATATTAAAATGTTTTCAGTGCCATAAACCTGTTAGTCCTGAGCCTTCAGCGTCTGTCGGTTCAACTGCATCCCTACCTAAAATGAAATGATATTCAATACGCATATCTCTGAATAACCTAGATATCCTTAGTTCAAAGTATTCTGTTTAAGAATATTAATGTCGAGTCTGTGAAATATAATAAAATAGAAAATCTCTAATTCAAAATAAATCAGTAACTGAAGTGCTGCTTGTGGACTGAAGTTCAAAAATTGTCTGTTTGTGTGAACAGTAGTTTTGAGATTATCGAAAATCAATATTCTATGTCATTGGCTGATTTTCCTTCTTCTCGATATTCGTGTTAATTTACCATTACAGCAGAAGGATTCATTTCCTTCTTTCGAACAAATTATCCTCACTAGAATGGTCTTGAGAATGTTTCCTTTCAAACATAATATAAAAGGATTACAAGCATACGTTTTTACAGCTGAAGCTGCTAAATGTAGCGTTATCAGATGACACTGAAGATAACAACTCACTCAAACAATTTTGGTCCAACGTTCGGTGCTATTTACTTTGTAGATTCATTATGTTATTTAGAAGAAGGATAGATGAAAACTGCGCAATGCTCTCTCCGGGAATCAAACGACGGATCTCTTGGTTACGCGCCGAGCGTGCTGCCCACTACATCACGAAGGTATGCGAAGAAGGTGGGAGAAATACTTTATATACTCCTCCTTTTAAAGGACGATTGGAGATTAGGGTCTGAATCGGCAAAATTGGTAGTGCAGAATCATTATCCACCACCTTTTTTTGTTCGGACGCAAGCTGTGGAGTCAGTAGGTTATTTAGAAGCACTAAAGATGAAAATTAACAGTGCACTTTCCGAGAATCGAATCATGGACATCTCGGCTACTCGCCGAATGTGTTGACCACTACACCGCGAAAGCACGTGATGAAGGCGGGAGAAAGAACCTAATAACTTCAGTTAAACTTTATCATGTGCTCGAAATAAGTAACATTAACTACATAAAAGTATTTAAAATTTCGTTGCCACTCTGTTAACAGTAAAGCAATCACACATCCGTTATTTAGTTTCGCTGAATAACATAACCTTTCTTTTGTTAATTTCGTGGTTACTATCTTAGCGAAACTCTATATACAAATACGTTTAAAATCCTCTCCATATATATTTTTCCTTTCGAAAAAGCATTTGTGAGCAAAATAACGTAAGAAAAGGCGGACACAACTGAATACTTATATTAAAACACCGCGCCGCCGTTAACGATTATGAGGGTGTAGCTGTTGAACAATCATTCAACTCGAGGATAATGTTAAATACAAATTGCATAATCATATCACATGATGATAATTTAAGTATTGTTTCAAATCAGTTTCTTAAAAAACATCGTAATATGCACCGCCATCCTTACACATAATTATTATTTTTTTGTTACTGTAATAAAATATTAAAATTTTTGAGTGCTACCGACCTGATCTTGGTACAACCCCAGCGCCGGTTGATCCTTCTGCATCACCACCTAAAATGAAATAAGATTCAATACATACATCTCTAAACATGCTAGATTTATGGGTTTATATTATTCTCTTTATGCCATAATAAGGATGGGGCTGTGAAATATGATAAAATAAAAATTCAATAGTTCAAAATAAAACAGTAACTGAGATGCTGCGTGTGGTTGGAAATTGAGGAATTGTGTGGTTGTGAAAATAATCGTTTTGTGATTGCGGATAATGTAAATTTTAAGTGAGTCCTCATTACTCTTCTTCTAATTGATAAGCAGGATAATTTTCTACTACAAAAGAAACGTTTATTTGCTTGTTTCGAAAAAACAATACTCGGCAGTATGATTATTGAAATATTTCTTAAACGTAATATTGCTTACAGTTCAATGCGGTATACGTAGTTTTATAGCTTTCCGTTGCTAAATATCAGTAAAGAATTCATCTTTTCTTGATTCTGAAAGGATGCCAAAGGCAGCACAATAAAACTCTCAGTTTTAGGAAAGGAGGAGTAAAACTAATAGTATTTTTCCTTTCGTTTCAACAGCCTCTTTATGTGATTGGGATATTATTCCGGGGAGGCATTAGGAGTAGCTTTTTTAATGCGCCTCCTTCTGGGAAGAGATTGTAAAGGTAAAGGATTTGTGTCAAATCACAGTTTTAAAGAGTTAGAAACTTAAACACCTAAAGGAATATCTAGCTGACCCGAGATCGTAAAAGTAATTTGAGATATCATTCCTAAGTGTAAATTCGAAATTTCTTTTCTTTGCTTCAAACAAACACTCGTCAGAATGATCCTTAATTAATTTTTTTAAACTTAATATGATACAATTACACGCATAATATTTACAGCTAAACGTCGATAACATAGCTAAATGACATGACGCCTATGAAGATAAAAACGCAGTCGTTCAATTTTTGTTGAAATTACGTCGGAAATATTACTTTTAACTTCAGCTTTTAACTTCAACTTTATCATGTATTTTTCAGGAATAACAGTTTCCATACAAATATATTTGAAATTTCATTGCAAGTATTTTCTCAGTACTCGAAGCTGAGCTAGGAGATAGATCCATAGCCTCTCATCCGTCGTCTTCTCCTTGAATATGTTTACCTTCTTTTTGTTAATTTCATGTGTAATATATTAAATGCGAAACTCTCGAAAGATCGCCACAAATACGTTTAACTTCATTTCCGTATAAAATTCTTTATTGAAAACACTTTTGGCTCAGCAAAAATACCGAAAGTACAGGCAAATGCGTTAGAACAGTTATACTACGACATCCTACCTTTGTTACCGATAAAAAGGTTGCAGCTGCTGAACAATCTTTCAGTCGAGTAAAATATTAAACACAATATGCATAATCATACTGTAAGGTTTTAGTTAAACTAACCAAGTTTTATTTTAATTTAAATCTGTCTATCTCCTCTCAAAAGAATTACGTTAATAGAATTTTAAAAGCGCTAGGAAGGACTGGATCAGACTTAAAATCGTTCACTAAACTTTCTAAATCTTTGTGAATGTGAAAAGCCTCAAGAAAATCCAATTCACCAACTGAAGAAGCTTTTTGGATAATTTTTGCAGATCCAAAGTCAAAATTATGATTAAATTTCCAACTATGATACGCTATTGAAGACTTGTTAATTTCGCCCTTTCGGACATAAGATTCATGTTCCTTGATTCGAAACTTTAACGCTCTTTTTGTTTGGCCAATATATCTCAAGCCACACTGACACGATATACTATAAGCTCTTACTCAGCTTTCTTTCCCTTTCTAGATATTTTGTTCTCCTGATGAGGAGGGATCTCTAGCTGCCTTCGAAATCGATTGAGTGTTTTTTGTAAATGTGTAAGGTTTTAGTTAAACTAACCAAGTTTTATTTTAATTTAAATCTGTCTATCTCCTCTCTGTTTCAACGTCCTGTCATAAGAAGCGCGCGTTTTCAGCTTATGCCAATTTTGAAGTACAGCAAAGTGCTATTTAAGCCAGAGGTAGAAACCTCTTAGCGTGAGAGAGCTTAGTCTCAGACCACGGTCACTCTAGTCAGATCACGGTTACTCTGCTCAACGTTCGCCTGACCAGCTAGCAGTTAAATTTTATAAGCCATATTGCTTACTACTTGATTGCATTGTAAAACCATTTGAAGTGCGTTAGTATTAGTATATCTTGCTACGCACCCTTTTAGGTAGAGGCCAACTTCCGCGAATTGCTCTGCGAAGCAATTTTTGATTTAAGTTCTATTTTAGGTTTAGTTTTAAATTTATTTCATTGTTAAGTTCGACCCAAGTGCGGTCTTTTACTTTCTGTATCCCTCCCGAGTTGGGGAGTTTGTAAATAATAGTGATTTAATAAACGACGATTTTAAATCCCTTCACGTGCAGTTATTATGCAGCACAGCAGTTACATCAGAACAAAGCTTACGTTTTATCAGCTCACTGTTCCAGTTCAGGAGTGAAAACTTGAGAAGAAACACCCTGGTAAATATTTTACAATGTTCTCAAAGAACACACACAGAATACTCAGTCCTGATAGTGGCGCCTGAACAGAAAGAAGAGGATGGCCTCAGCAACAAGAAGACGAACCTGAGATACCTGCTGGACCTGTCCAAAATCCTGGGATAGCACCTTATGGCCTAGAAGGAATTGGCTACATCGTACAAACCATGCGAGCAGCCATGAAGCCAGCGGCAAGTTTTGACGGCAAGACAGCCGTAATCAATTTCCTAGAAAAGCTAGACTCCCACTTCATGCTATATCCAGTCCACGAATTTCAGAAAGTCGCTCTTGCTACCAGCGATTTGAAGGGCCAAGCGCTAAGTTGGTTCAAGTGCATTGGAAAGAATCTCTTGGGGGAAACAGGAAGCCCCACATATACGTATGAAAATTTCAAGAATTCCTTGATGAAAGCATTTTCTGTAGTACGAGATCGAGCCAGACTGGAACTGAACTGTTTAGTCGATATCAAGAAAGAATAGAAGATTTGTCTAATTTTATTTTGAGAAAAATTCAAGTTTTCAAGCTTTTGTATGGAAGTCGCCCGCATCCTGAAATTATTCAAGTTATACTTCCTAGGCTACTGCCCCAAGTTCAAGATTTCATCGAGCTAAGAAATCCAACAATGTTAGATAGATTATTTGAGCTCGCAGTACAGTTTGAAAGCCGAAGAATAGTCGACAACGAACGACGACGCCAATTTGAGCGAAGAAGTCAGTGGAGTTCGCCAAGACCCCAGCAAAAGCAAAATCAAAGTTACGGGAATAAGGCGAAGCAATGGCCGAAGAAAGATGTGTCTCCTAAAGCGAGCGGCGAACAAAGGGAATTTAATAGAAGAACAAGCAAAGATTCCGAGGGCAACCAAAATAAGAAGAATTTAAACTAAGATGGATTTCTTCAAGAAAGGTGAAGAAGTCCGAAGCAGCGCAAAACCCTTCCAAAATCAATTTAAACACCGTGGTCGGGAAGAATTTGAGTTTGCCGAAGATTGAAGTTCTAATTAACAACATACCGGCGACAGCCCTCTTGGATACAGGAGCCCAAAGCAGCTTCGTATCGGAAAGATTCTTTAAGAAGCACTTTCGACGTTACAGAATTTTTAGTGCAAGAGACACGGATGTCATAGCGGCCCAAGGAGAAAAATGTAGCTGTTTAGGAAAAGTACCATTGTTCGTGCGTATCAACAACGAACAGGTAAGAATCCTGTTTTATATTGTGCGTAACCTGCAGACTTGTATTATTCTAGGTGTGGACTTTTTTAGTTTGGCAGAAGCAAAAATTGATTTCAAGGGGGGAGAACTAACATTAAATATGAAGCCAATTGAAGCGAAGAATGATAAGCCCCCGCAGCTGGACTTGGAACATTTACAAGCAGAGGAAAAAGAGAAAATCCAAGGTCTGGTAAGTCACTTTGCGAATTTATTTAGTGATGTACCAGGCTTTACGCAGGTGGTGAACCACGACATTGACACGGGGGACGCTCAGCCAGTTAGGCAAAAGCCATATAGATATGATAGGACAAAAGAGGAAATAATTGAACATCATATTAAAGAGATGTTAAAGAATAAAATCATCACGCCAATTTCTAGCAGTTATGCTAGCCCCGTTGTCCTGTGTAAGAAAAATAATGATTACCCGATTACGCACCCGAAGCGGTGGCGTTTTGCTATAGATTATCGCAAGTTAAATTCAGTTACAAAATATCCTGTATATCCGTTGCCGATAATTGAAGAAATAATTCGAAATCTACAAAATACATGACTACGTTAGATCTTACGAGTGGCTATTTTCAAATTGGGGTAAAACCCGAAGACGTACACAAAACCGCGTTCATGACTAAATCTGGCACGTACGCATTTCTTAGAATGCCTTTCGGTTTATCCGGCGCGCCGGCAACGTTCCAAAGATGTATGTACATCGTCTTAAGACCAGTCATTCGTAAAAGCACATTCATATATTTAGACGATATTATAATTACGAGCAGTATCTAAAACAACACTTACAAGATTTAAGAAAAGTGTTTTCGTTGTTAAATGAAGCTGGTTTAAAGATAAATGCGTCCAAATGTAAATTTGCCGCAAAAAAGTTACGTTATTTAGGATTTAAAATTTCCCAAAAGGGAATCGAAACGGATCAGTCAAAAATTATAGCTATTAAAAATTATCCTGTTCCTAAAACAGCGAAGAAATTATCATCGTTTCTTGGGATGTGTTCATACTATCGGTCCTTCATTAAAGACTTTGCAAAAATAGCTGAGCCGCTGCTAAAGTTGAAAAGAAAGAAAGCTAGGTTTTCGTGGTCAGCAGAAGCCAACTTGGCGTTTCAAAAATTAAAAGACGCATTGACTCAAGCTCCCGTCTTAAAATTTCCAGAAGGGGATAAAGGATTAGAGATTTCAGCGGACGCTTCAGATTTCGCGATTGGTGCAGTGCTTTCCCAAAATGATCAACCCGTCGCCTTTTTCAGCCGAACATTAAATGAAACACAAAGAAACTATTCCGCAACGGAGAGAGAAACTCTCGCAGTGTTAGCAGCAGTACAGAAATTTTGTGTGTTCTTTGGAAGTTCTCCAGTAACTGTATATACCGACCACGCGCCGGTCACTAGACTCTATTCTGGAAAAGATTTATCACCCAGATTAATAAGGTGGGCTCTTAAATTACAGGAATATAACGTAATAATTAAACATACGCCGGGAAAAGAAAATGTTGTGGCAGATGATTTAAACAGAATTAACTTAGATGAAAACGGAAGTGTAATTAAGATAGTCATGCTAACATCCAAAGTATTAGATTCTCGTGAAACAGTAATAGCCGAACTCAAAAAAGATCCGGAGTTCAAAAATATATACAACTATTTGGCCGACTCTGAGAATTTCGGTCATCCGGATATTGTGCCGATAAGAAATAGGGCAGCAAACTATGAATTAATTGACGGACTGATATTCTATACGAAAACGACTAATGAGAATCATGAATATAGACCGGTTATCCCAGCTAGCATGAGATTGAATGTATTAGAAGAGTTGCATGATTGTGCCATTTCGGCTCATTTAGGTATAAGAAAAACTGTTCAAAGAGTTCGCGAGGCAGTTTTCTTTCCAGAACTGCAAAAGTTTACTAGGGCGTATGTCCAGTCGTGCCCAACATGTCAATTAAATAATTATGTTAATTTCCGCCCGGCCGGGTTCCTAAATAGTATTAAATCAGAATTCCCAAATCAAATAATAGGCATCGATTTACTTGGACCTTACCCTCGAAGTAAAGTTAACAAAAGCCGATATCTTTTAGTTATAGTGGATCATTTTAGCAAATGGTTAAAGTTAATTCCGTTAAAACGCGCGTCTGCAAAAATTGTAGTAGATTCAATTCTAAATAAGTATATTTTAAAATACGGGGCGCCCCTAAAAGTTATTTCAGACAATGGTCCTCAGTTTGTTAGTAAAATGTTTGAGGAAATGTGTGCAAAACTGGGCATACGTCATCTAAAGATGGTCCCGTATCGTCCGCAGTCAAACATAGCGGAACGGGTGAATAGAAATGTAGTGAAAATAATTCGTAGTTATGTGAAAAACTATCACTCTACCTGGGATAGCCATATAAATGAATTTGCATTTGCCCTTAGGACCGCCAAACACGATACTACACAAAAAACACCCGCTGAACTGTTTCTGGGACGAAAAATTTTAACCCCCTTGGACAAGCTATTCTTTGTACAGGAAAGGGCAGAAGAATTTAAAATGAGTGATATACAAAAGTTAATACGGGAAGCGACGGGAAATATAGAAATGGCCCAAAGAAAACAGAAATTGTATTATGACCTAAAAAGAAGAGAGGTCAAGTACAATGTGGGAGATGAAGTTTTGAAAATGAGGCATAACTTGTCAAATGCCCCAGAAGAAAAGGTGGGGAAATTCTTTCCGCGTTTTGAAGGCCCGTTTATAATAGAAAAAATAACAGGGGCAGTGGTTATATTGAAAAGAAATGACGGCGAATGTTGATCAAATTAAGCCGTACTATAATAGAAATAAAATGCCAGTATTTAAAGATTTGTTTCAGGATCCGAGGCAATCGACTAGCCAGGAAGATGTACTTCAGCAAAAACAGCAGGAAACAGCTACAGCGGCATCGAAAAGTCAGAAAAAGAAAGCTCCCCCTCAACGAAGTAGAAATAAGAACAAAAAAGGTGGTTTCAAAAGAGTCTCACGATGCAGGTGACCAGAGCGACGAACGGACTTACGAGCGTACCAAGAGAAGAAAGCAGAACGGGCAAGGAAAGCCCAATGTATCCAAAAGAACTGTGGAATCATCGGACAGGTGCCTGAGAAGCAAGAAACGTCGAGTGCAGCCGGAGAATCAACGTCCCGAATACAGCAGGAACCAGGACAAGCAACGAACAAGGGCCCAGGAGAGAAGGGCCCAGTCCACCAAACGTCCAGCGGAGGAACCTCCTCTACAAAGGAAATTTCCGAGGATACAACGACGGAATTTCAAAAGGAAAAGAGATGAGCAACCTCCCAAGGACCAAAAACAAAAATCCAGGAGACTGAACCAAGCTACAACTTACTCAACTTTTAAGGATTGGGCCAAGAAAAGGATGGACGATCACAATAAGATAAGTAGAATTCCTTATTCAAAAGTTTAGTTAATTTTTGAGTGTACTGCAAGTTGCAGGGCCGATTTTACCTCAAGCGAGGTTGACTTTTACGCCAAGTGGGCGATAAGTTCTCATATGGAAAGTAAAATGTTTTGTTAAAAGAAATTGTAATTCTTAAAGATTTAAAATTACTTAATTTTGTAAATAGATTAATTCTGTAAAAGCAATGAATTGCTGAAAAGAATATGTTAACTAAATGATTTTGTACGACGCTTTGTCTAAAGACTTGTAAAATGTCTAGAATGAAAATTCGGAAAATTGAAAAACACGATTTAGTCTGTAGACTATTAATTCAATGTAATTTGATATTTCAAGAAAGTACCTTGAGAAAGGAATAGGAAGCACTTGCTGTAAGCTTAGAAATTTAACCTATATTTGTATTTCATGATGGCTATGAAATTGTTAATGTGTTACGAAATGTAACAAATAATAATATTATGCTAGCAATGCACGTTAAGTGCAATCTTAATGTGAATGTTGTGTGCAAACTGCGAATTTGTATGCATGAGGTATTTGTATGCATACATGCATTTGTATGCAGAGGCAGAAACCTCTCAACGTGAGAGAGCTTAGTCTCAGACCACGGTCACTCTGCTCAACGTTCGCCTGACCAGCTAGCAGTTAAAATTTATAAGCCATAGTGCTTACTACGTGATTGCATTGTAAAACCATTTGAAGTGCGTTAGTATTAGTATATCTTGCTACGCACCCTTTTAGGTAGAGGCCAACTTCCGCGAATTGCTCTGCGAAGCAACCTTTGATTTAAGTTCTATTTTAGGTTTAGTTTTAAATTTATTTGATTATTAAGTTCGACCCAAGTGCGGTCTTTTACTTTCTGTATCCCTCCCGAGTTGGGGAGTTTGTAAATAATAGTGATTTAATAAACGAGGATTTTAAATCCCTTCACGTGCAGTTATTATGCAGCACAGCAGTTACATCAGAACAGAGCTTACGTTTTATCAGCTCACTGTTCTAGTTCAGGACTGAAATCTTGAGAAGAAACACCCTGGTAAATATTTCACAATGTTCTCAAAGAACACACACAGAATACTCAGTCCTGATAATACAACATTATGATTATTTATGAATTATTTGAAAATTATTGCTGAAGTGTATGGCTAACTTCGCCCTATCTTTATATATAACCGTTAATTGTTTTTGACAATATTATCAAAATATGAGTATATTTTTAATGTTACACACCTGTTCCTCCTGAGCCTCCAGGGGCTGTGGATTCACCTGCATCACCACCTAAAATGAAATAATATTCAGTATCCATATAATTCTGAATACCCTAGTTATATTTGGATTAATTTTTGTTTAACAATTGTGATGTAGAATTTGTGAAATACAGTAAAATAGAAAATCCGTAATTAAAAATAAATTTGTAACTGCTTTGCTGCTTATGTTTAACTTCATCCCCATATATATTTTTCCTATCGAAAAAGCATTTGTGAGCAAAATAATGTAAGAAAAGGCAGACACAACAGAATACTTATATTACAACACTGCGCCGCCGTTAACGATTATGAGGGTGTAGATGTTGAACAATCATTCAACTCGAGGATAACAATAATCATATCACATTTTGATTACTTATGCATTATTTGAAATCAGTTTCTTGAAAAATATCCCTACATGCACCGTCAGCCTGACACATAATCATTACTTTTGTGTTACTCTAATAAAAATATTAACTGATCTTAGTACAAATCCAGCACCGGCTATTCCTTCTGCATCACCACCTAAAATGAAATAGTATTCAAAGCATATATCTCTGAATATGCTAGCTTTATTTGATTTATGTATTTCTGTTTAGCCATAATAATGCTGAGGCTGTAAAATATGTTATGTAATACATACTTACCTTAATTCAGTATCAGTAACTGATGTATACTTATCTTAATTGTAATGCTTATCATAATTCAGTTATCAGTCATGGAAGTTATTAATTTGGTTTTATTAGTTGATCTTAAATTTTATTTTGTTGAAAAGTAATTGCTGTTAATTTAATATTGGCTGGTTTAGTTAACTCTGAATTTAAATTGCGTGTGTTAATTTTTTCTTTCATCCTTAAGGTTGTTTGGTTAACCATTTAATTTTTTTTCTTAAACGCTTAATCTTAAATTGTTTTTTGATAATGTTTGTTTATTTTCTGGTTACGTTGGCTTTTAAGGTCATTTTCACTTTGAATTTTAAAGTTTTTTGGTTTACACAAGTTGGTGTATAAAGTTTAATAAGTTTTGTTAACGTACCCCTCTTTCTGGTAAAGTTCGAATCCATATTTTCTGACTCTGGTGGTAAAGACGTTTATGTTATATTTCATTTCATTCGATATATTTCATTCGTAGAAAAAAGTTGACTGCCCTCATGCGCCGATTGCAATTCTGGCAGAAAAACTAATATCCGCCAATCTCGGGCAACCACCCAAGGCCTTTACACCTACTTCCATGGATTCTGCGCGTAGGGTTGCCTTTAAACTGGCGACATTTGTTACTTCAAGCATCGCCAAGCCGGGGGCTGGCGTGAAGAAGAAAAAGAGCCTGCAGCGGTCTTCGAGAGGAGGGATTCGGAAGTTTTCGCCAGAGAAGAAGCGGTTGCTTAGACCGAGAAATTGTTCAAGGGATCTCTGCCGAAGGCAAAACTTGAGAGAAATGGTCAGCAAAAGTATCAGAGGGAAGCCATGGAGAGGAGGAGCTCATGAAAGTAAAAATTATTCATTCTAATTTCTTTTATTTTTTTTACATAATTTCTACCACAGCCGGGAAAAAATGTGTTCTCCTCAAACAAGCATGACACGTGTCCGTGAATGAAAATTAATCTTACTGCGGGCCCATCCCCAAATGTGTTACCTTATGAAAGTTTAAGGTATGTTAATTCATTTTTTTTAAATTTCTACAGACTATGTGCCACATTTGAAAATGTAACATCCTTAAACAAATATTGCTGTCGGGTATGTTCCTATTTATCAAGCAAACCATTATTTCGTGCTCTCGTCATTGTAGATGACTTCTTCTGTTAACCCTTTAACGGTTTGACCCGGAATATCCCGCACCTTTACGCAGACTTCTGAACGGTTTGACTAGGAATATTGCCATTCTAAATATCTCCTTGAAAACGGGCTGTCCCGTGTTTTTGTTAGAATCATATGTTACGTGAAAAAGGCCTAACCCAGATTTTTGTCCCAGTTTCCCTCCCATATACTTTGTAGCATTCATTATTTTAATTAACCAAATTATTTTTAGTTGATGATTTTTAGTTTAGCTGAAACTTTGAGATATCGATAGGAACTATCGATATCTCAAAGTTTCAGTTGCTGCCCGAATTTAGCGCGAGTGAGATATTTATGCAAATCGCATATATCTGTTAGCAGTTTAAAAGGCAGGAGTTAACAAGGTTAAAAACAGAGCCTTGGATTTATCGCCGTAAGGCTGTGCGCGCAAAGATTTCCTCTGTCTACTGAAAGTTCGCCTCCTTATGCATTTGCAATTACTAGTGTTTGCTAGTGAAATTCGCATTAGTACTACTTAAGATTAAGTTAGGTATTTGAATTTGTTAACACACTTTATTTCATATTATTTTAGTTGAGCCCAAGTAGTGGCTTACTCTCAAGTTGGAGAGTTGTAATTATTTGAATTAAAGGGTCCAATTTAAACCCTCCTTCTGACTTTGTAGTTCTTCAACACTAAAGGACATAGCCTAAATTTGCTCACTGTCCTCCACATAGAGTTTCACAGTTTATGCTCGCGAAGAAAGTTAGAAGATTGAAGGAGAAACCTTATACTGGCGCCCGAACAGCTAAAATGATGGAAGGAAGTTGGAATATGCCTAGTACATCCCAAAATCCAGCTGCAATGCCTGATGGATTTGGATTCATAGTGGAAAACATCAGAGCAGACAAAAAGCCGACAGCAGCCATGAAGCCGGCAGTACTTTTTGATGCCAGAGGACCTGAGAACACATTGCTGGAATAATTGTATCCAGTTCCGGAACATCAGAAGGTCATATTAGCGGCAGGAGCATTGAGGGGCCAAACATCGAACTGGTATAAGTGCATCGGAAAATGTCTGCTGGGAGAACCAGGAACGCTGGGAGAACCAAGAACGCCGACTTACACTTACGAAAATTTCAAACTAGCAATCTTGAGAGCGTTTCCTGTGGCTAAAGACCGCGCCAAACTCGAAGCTGAATTGTTTAGCAAGTACCAACAGCGGGTGGACGAACTATCGGAATTTATTTTAAGAAAAATACAAGTCTTTAAATTATTGTATGGCACGAGGCCGGACCAGGAGATTATCCAGATAATCCTGCCCAGATTGTTACCATCTATACAAGATTTCATGGAGCTAAGAAATGCCGTGACGCTGGAAAGCTGTTTGAACTCGCCGTGCAATTCGAGAGCCGGCGAGCGGCCGAAAATCAACGGAGGCAACCGTATGAGCAGCGGCCGCAGGGGAACCAGAATGCCGAAGGAAGAAACAAACGATGGCCGAGAACTACTGGTACCAGTCAAAATGCGAGCGGTCAAACGCGCCACGTACAGCGCCAACAAAATAATCCCAACTACGGAAGAAAATCATTCACCCCAGACAGAAGCCGGCAACAGAAGAAAACACCAGCAAAGCATTTAAACTGCTAAGGAATATTGCGAGGAAGGGGTGCAATGTTCCGAGGAGAAGAGAAATCCCTCTGAAGTACATCTCAATATGGTCATGGTGAGAAATATTGAATTACCGAGACTACAGTTACTAATTAACAACGTACTCGCTACAGCTCTTTAAGATACCGCCGCTCAAGGAAGCTGTTTAGCAGAAGAGTTTTTAAGAAGCACTTTCGTAGATATCGTCTGCATAGCGTGGAAGGAATGAAGGTGGTAGCAGCCCAAGGAAAAACGTGTCAATGCATGGGAAAAATCGAGCTGTACATCAAAATCGGCGAAGAACAAAAAAAAATTATGTTTCTTGTAGTGAAGAACCTCCAAGCATCAGTTATTTTAGGAACAGATT
>KK114554.1:0-36258 GCA_000611955.2 Stegodyphus mimosarum
TCATTAGTAATTAGTGCAATAGATTAGAAGGAAAAGTTCTGAGTATCTTCTATTTAGTAGTATAAAAAGTAAGAAATGTAATGTGTTATTAAAACTGCATAGAAAAATACTGTTTAATGTTCCAGAAAATGTTATCCATAAAGACTTCCAGAAAGAAATGGAGATGTAACATCAATAAGTATTTAAAACAAGGGAAAGAAGTTAAAAGTAAAATAAAAAAAAAACATAACAAGAAAAAATTTTAAAGAATAGAAAAAATTGCATTTATTAAAAAGAAAGAAAATGCAAAAAAAAAATAAAAATAAAAAAAACATAACAAGAAAAAATTTTAAAGAATAGAAAAAATTGCATTTATTAAAAAGAAAGAAAATGCAAAAAAAAAAAAATATTCCTTTTTTGAAAACAAAATGAAAAATGTAGTAACAACTTCTTTAAAATAAAAAGCGAAAAGAAAAAAAAATAAACTTGTAAAAATAAATATTACTTTTGTAAAAACCAAAAAAGTTAAACGTAAAAAGTCTTTAAAGTAAAAATATGAAAAGGATTAAATTTCGAAAAAAACTTTTGCAAAATAAAAAAGTGAAAAGAAAATGTAAAAATAAATTTTTTTCTACGGATATAAAATTGTGGAAGCAATAATTTGGGACAGTAAAACTTACGTTAGCAAAAGCAAAACATGTAAATTTAATTTAGTAAGAACAAGAAAAAAAGGAAAAAGCAAAATGAAAAATGTAGTAACAACTTCTTTAAACCAAAAAGCAACAAGGAAAAAAAATAAAACTTGTAAAAATAAATATTACTTTTGTCAAAAAAAAAGTTAAACATAAAATAGTTTTTAAAGTAAACATATGAAAAGGAATAAATTTGGAAAAAAACTTTTGGAAAATAAAAAGGGAAAAGAAAATGTAAAAATAAATTGTGGAAACATTAATTTGCAACAGTAAAGTTTACATTTGCGAAAATAAAACGTATAAATTTAATTAAGTAAGAACAGGAAGAAAAAAAAGGAAAGCAATGAAAAATATCCTAATAATAAAGCAAAAAAAATTAAACTGTGGGAAAATCTTATATTTAAAGCAGCAAGGAATAAAATAATGGCTTAGAAAGTTGAGGTTTGCGCATGCGCTATCCTTCAACCTAATGACATTATGGCGGTTCCGTCTGTACAAGGTCAAATGGAGAAAGAGGGTGCACAAGCTGAAATAACAGGTTTGATAACATGAAGGGGGTAGCCGAGCGGTTAAGCGCCAGACTCCCATCCCAGAGATAACGAGTTCGAATCCCGGCCGTGGAGTTACTTTTAAAATTCAGGGAAAATGATATTAAATTCATTAAAAACGGATTAAAATATAATGTAATCAATTAAAGCTAATTAAAAATAATGACGGATTAAATAATTAAAAAGGATGATTAAAAAGATGAAATAATGAAACATAATTAAAAATACTAAAATAATAAAGTTAACGTCATTCCAAACACGTGGTTTAAGCGGTCGTTGCCACAAACATAAAAAATAGTGTCGTTGCCACAAAAATAAAAACTTTGAAAAAAATCGTTGCCACAGAATAAAAACGAAATTCAACGCGTTACGTCATTCCGTATACGTCACTTCCGGTTGTCACGTGATCCAAGATGGCGGAGACCACGCCCTTTTCTATGACGTCACTTCCGCCTACTGAGTACCTCCGCTTACAACTTACAATTCAATGTTAATGTTATTATTATATATTTAGATAATGTTTATAATCATAATAAATTTAGATACTTTTAATAATTAGATTTCTTCACAGTAACTTTCACAGGAGTTTATGAATGAATAAACCCTTCATTCCAACTACATTTATAAGTAATTTAATAAATATTTACGTATTTTGTTAAAGGCAGATACATGCTATTTAATAAATTTTACGTATTTTGTTAAAGGCAGATACATGCTTTTTGCAAGCACATGCATAAATACCCATACATATTTCATATTTTTTATTTTCAGCATGTGCAAATCTTTAATTTCTGTGCATTCACTATATTTTTCGAGTAAAGTAATTTACAATAATTTAGCATATACCCGCAATTTTTACATAATAAATATGTATAAATATAATTTGAATGAAAATTACATGCATTATTTTTAATACCCACTCAAAGGTCAGTTTGTCTTCGAAAATCCTCCACGATGGCATCTCTTCCTTAAAGCAGATAGCCCTTGTGTGCTTTATTCTTATTTAATAAAAACTTAACCTGACTTATGTGAATAATTACAAATATTTTAACATGCATAGTTTTATATTTACATTTAGTCATCAAGTTTCAAAGTGTTGACTTAAAACAAGTTTTAGGTTATTGTTCAGTTATGTAAAAATAAAATGATGAGTTTAAAATGAGAAACTGTAAAGCCTTCCCTCTAAAAATTTTTAAAAAGTACATGTTACAATAATATGTGGATGACAAAAAAATTTATTTCATTTAAAACATTTTTGCGTTTGGAACGTAAAATAAAAACAGCGAATACTCTGTCAAGGGTTTCGAAAGACGTAGACAATTTTAAAGGTACTGTGAGGTATTTTTCATTCTTTAAGCATAACATTTTTGCTAAAATCTATATTTGTGTAGTTCAACAGCTTAGAATTTTATAAAACAAATTCATAATCAAAATCGCTGTTGTTAGCTATCGAAAATTAACCAAGATGTGATTTTTGCGTAAATGTCACTAAACTATACAAATTGCTATTATCCATCACACAATGAATGTTTCTTTTATGCGAAAGTGTCCCGTTTTTTGATTTGTATGGAACTGTCGTGTGTTGAAATACTATCAAAGCACTATCAAGGGTCTTTTTAATATGAACAAAAAACACCTCATCTGGAGACCAAACCCTCGGAGCAGTGCTTCACTTGTAGTGCGAGATTGGCCCCTCCTTCCTTTCTTACCTCCATGGAATAAGGGTCGGATACGGTTACAGTTACATAAAGGGATCAACTACAGTTATTCAGTTTACAGAGATCGCACCAAAATAACGCCAAATGGTTGCCAAGTTTGGCGACTTTGAGCGATTTCTAGTCAAATTTGGGCGATAAAAATTAGGCGTCAAAACCGTTGCTAGTTTGGCTAGTGAGATAGCCATTTACTTAATGTTAAATAGACTTGCTCCTGTATTCTTACTTTTCGGGCAGAGCATCGTCTCTAGATTTTGAAGTTGCATTACGCGCGCGCGCGCGCGCGCACACACACACACACACACACACACACACACACACACACACACACACACACACACACACACACACCACACACACACACCACACACACACACACACACACACACAAAAAAAGACTATTTCACACATAATTGCGCTAAAATCCTCTACAAAACTCGCAACAGTCTCATCAAAATTGTAATTACAGAGTTTTACTAGCATTATGTAATTCCGAACTACTTTGTCACTTGCTTTAATTAAATATATAGCGATTATTAGTGTTTTACTGAACGAGAAGCATAAACAAAGTAACGGTTACCCCATCGGGAGCCGAACCATGGAAATTTTCAGTCGTTAATTGGAATAATATAAAACTGCGTTCGAAAGGAATGCCTAACTCCTTCTATTGCAAATTGAAGTTTTCAGACAAAATCAGTTGCAGATTAATGAGCCTTATCTAAAAAAAGTTAAGTGTGATTAGAGCTGAACGACAGAAAAATTATTAACGCAAACCATCAAATAAAGCAAAATTTCTACAGACAATGCAAAGAGGTGAAAATGCGTAGGGTTACCGCAGTGATAACGAGTTATGTCATCGTATTTAGGAACTTTTTATTATCAACAGTGTGTTATTTAATTTACCCTAATCTGAAATATATAAATAGTACATCTACATATAAAATTATCCATTAAAAATAAATTGCTCAATAGTTAAAAATAAATTAAATACACAGCCATTAATCTTCTGTTTCCCATTCACTCCTGTCGAAAAACGAGACTTATACAAACCAAAACATATTCTTTGTGCTTTTAAGCATGAACTTTGTTTAGCATGCTGATTTATTTTCTAAACTACAGGTAAATTAAAAAAAATACGGGTAAATTGACAAGAATATTTTTCTAAAATCTGTTAATTATAATACAGATTATTTTTTTCCCTCCCTTCCAAATGGGTTAACAGCCTCGAAACGCGATTTTGCGTTGTTTGACTTTCCATTAGTGTTGCCATTAAAAAAAATCTGATGTGTACGCCACAGGACTTCATCGTATGGAATATTAAATTATACGCATTTTGCATTTCATTTAAACTTATTGGATTGAATTAAATCTACTTCGTTAATAGCGCATAAACCACAACAGAATAAACGTACTCTTTAAAATTCACTATATTTGTTTACCATAGTGACACTCTGGTTCACTTAACAGCGTTATATCTCATTCATTTTATAACTCAGAATGCAGAAAAGTTATGTATATCATCTGAAGAATTATTTAATCGTTGCCCCATATTCTATTCAAATACTATGACAAATCTAAAACGATGTACAAAAGAAATTAAACAAACAAATTAACAAAAACAACAACAAAAAAAAAAAGTTTTTCACAGACGATTCAGTACTTCTCACTCAATTCATTCAGATCTCACTTCGCGATAAGGCAAAAATACATAAAATCTCAAAATATCTATATTAAAATTTACGAAGTAAATCTTGAACACTTATTTTCTCGAATAAATTCCAGAATGGATTAAGCATAATTTAATTCGTAATAATAAAAGAAGGCCTTTATCTTTGTAGTTGCGTAGCTTAGTTTCTCTAGATTGGCAACAAATCCACTATTCTGCTAAGTTTCAAATGTAAACAAATATGACTGCTATGATAACAATAATTAGGCTTAGCCGCACTTAAACAACTTTTAAATTGTTGATAATTCTGCAATTATAACATGCAGGTTAACTAAAGGCATAAAAATCTTAACCGAAAGATAAGAACAACATAATTCAATCATTTTTAAAGTAAAAAAAAAAAAAAAAAAAAAAAAGGCGCAATTTACAAACATATAAGAATGAAGAAACTGAACTCAATGAGCCGAGTAACAGAGTAGATATACATACATTTATATACATTTAGTGCGGCCGATTGTAACCAAAATAGGAGCTGCACATCTGCATGTTATAATACAAAATTTCAACATTCTGAGTCTACTCGTTTTTGAGTTATGCGAAATACATACATGCATATGTACGTACGCACGGACGTCACAAAAAACTCCCTTCAGAATCCATTTTGAATGAGTTTTGTAATTTTTTTGGGAAAAAGAGTCTTTTATTCTATCCTTACGTTCAGATATCACCCAAAAACATCGCTAAATTGCATTCGATAGCGGCCAAAATGGATATTTTCGTTGAAATATGACACCCGAAATTTTTCGCGATTACAATACTTTCTTTTTACTTCGTAGAAGGAAGTAAAAACGTAAGACAGTATTCTTTCACATTAATTTTGTCTGCTACTGATAAACAAAATAAACTATTTAAAAGCAATACATACAGTTCTTTAAAAAATATTATTTTTGTCACTTTTTTATTTGATTGATTTAAATAAAATGGGTTTAATTCACGATATATCTAAATAAAAACCTTAAATACTTCATAGCATTACATTACTTTTTTTTATCACTTTTTAAATATACAGAAGATATATAACTTTGCCATGTTAGTCTAAATGTATATTCATCTAATATACCATAAAATATTTCGCCATTCCACCTGGGCCATCTCAGTTGCTTATAAACTGGATTAAACTTTAAAACAGCCCTTTTAGGCGAATGTTAAAAATTGGTCCCCCCCTTTTTTTTAACCTTGCTGTAGAATTAAACGTGACGTGGATTAACTGTGGACGTCGTCTCCGGCAAGGTTGCTGTACAAGGTTTGTTCCATGGACCTTATAAGAGGTCTATGGTTTGCTTGCTCACGACTCACATAGAGCAAGCAAACCATAAACCTGTCTATGATAAGACTGCTCGAAAGCCACTACTGCCTTTGTGACTTCATCTCTTCCACTTGTATAAGTAAGTGACGTCAGAGTTCCGCAGAGCCTAACCTTATTTGTCTACTGACCTTGGTGTCCAGTATTATATTCACGAGCAGGGTAATTACAGACCATATCCAACTATTTTCAGCCTAAAATGACTATTAGTCACCAACCGTGATTTTGCGTCGAATCACTATAAATACGTCGTTTCACGTTCATACAAATATATTGCTATTCGGCAAAAGATAAGATCTTTCAAATTAAATCCGGCTGCTCTGTATTAACAAACTAAGCTGTATAAAAGTAATAGATGCAGCTCTTAAGGATAGTTGTTTCGTACTTTTGAATTGGATTGATTTTAATAATACAAATGCATTTTATTCATGATTTATCTAATTAAAAGTATTCAGTATTTTCATAAAATTACATTACCATATTTTTAGCCCAAAGAAACTTTAACCCAGAAGGGCTATTAGTCTCGAAACGGCATTTTGCATCGGTTCACTATAAACGGCGTATCACATTTTAAATGGCTGCCACCAAATGTTACAGCCTTGCATTAGATTTAAAGAAATTAAATAATGAAGAATCTGCATGAATGTATCCACGTTTTTCTCACTGTCAAAAAACAACGGTACTTAGAGCCATTGAATTTTGAATAACGTACGTCTCCACCCAGATATGGGCATCTGGAAGCCCGAATTTAGAATTTGTTTTATTATCTATTTCATATTTTGTAAAGCATTTATGAGTTTTTGATTAAGAAACTCGATGATTTCAAAGCGAGCAATGGCAACGCTGTACAGAAAAAGAAAAAAAAAACTTTTTTTATCTCCAGTGCGCGAGACTGTGTATCGGAAAAACTAGACCTATGCTTTTTTTTAAATTGTTTTTGGATACTGCTGAATTGAATTTTTTGATTTAAGTGCAAATAACATGATATGTAATAAATAAAGGTAACACGGTAAAAAACACTGTATGAAAAAAAAAAGTTAAAAAAACTCCCCTTTGGGCGTAATATAAAATCTGAAAGCTTCAAATTTCGTATATATATATATATATGTGTGTGTGTATTTTTAAAAGATTGGTTTTCTCTAGAGATTAATAAGAATTACTTGGTAACTACAGCATGAAAAAATATTATACTGGCAAATTGCCCTTGTTGATTATAATATCTCTTATCCACTGGGCAAGAATTCCAAAAATCAAAGTCCACAATCAGGAAACTGGTTCAAAGTTAGATTGTGCCAATGGTATTTCAACATTACGTAAAGTAAGCAATAGGTACAGCGTTTTCCTCCCTCAAGTTAAAAAAAAAAAAAATTAAAAATTCCAGTATGAGAGCAGGGTGCAAGGATGAAAGTGTAAATTGCACTTTACGCTTCCTGCTTATCTTTCAGTCATTCAGCGGTACTCGGGGCTTATGCGAACGATGAGTTGCAAAGGTAGAATTAAGTGAATGCAGTTGAATAACAAATTTCTCCATAATTTTTCTTGTAACTTTTCCTTACCTCTTATAGACCCTTTTAAATTGATAATGACTAAAGTTTTTTTTGCATAAAATAAGGAGTAAATGCAACAGGTGTTTTCTTCCCCCTTTTTTTTCTTCTTTTTGTTTTCGTTCAAAAAAAAAAAGGGGGGGGGACTTTCAATCCTTACTTAGTTATACTTTTCTTTTGAATAATATACTTACAAGATCTTTAAAAAAGTATTTTGCTTAGTATTTGAGTTGCAAAGTATGAGTACTTTTGAATAAAGATTGGCACAAGTAGTATAAAAACGTGTATTTTTAATATGATCGTACATTTTTAATTTAATTTTTTAAACGTACATTTTAAATTTCTAATATGTACTTTTGTCTTGTTTAATACAGGGTGTCTCAAAAGGTCGTTGCTAAACTTAACACGGTAGTCTCTCTTACCGCGACAAACAAGATTTACATGGGAACTTGTATCCCACAATGCGTACAGCGACCGTTAGAGGGCGTCGTTCGCAGGATTATGGGAGAGTGGGAAGTGTGATCATTTTAGAGGAGAAGGCTGGATCGGTTTACTCAGTTCTTTATGGACATTTTGTATGGCATTTTGTGGGAAGGAGTGTTGCGGATTTGATGGTTGACGATCTAGCCAGCTTCACACCGAAACATCTGGTTTCAGCATGAGGGAGCGCCTGCACATTTTAGCAGCACTATGTGGGAACACCTCGATAGGACATATCTTAATCCCTGGATTGGCAGAGGCGGGCCAGTCGCATAGCCAACGCGATTCCCCGACCTGACTTTCCTGGATTTCTACCTGTGGGGCTACATGAAATCCATGGTTTGCGAGACGACAGGGACATCGGACATGGATTTCGTCGCCAGGATCGTGGAATCGGCGGCACGTGTCCGTGACACACGTGCCCATTTTGAACAGGTCCGTGAATCCATGCGTCGACGTTGTGAAGTATGCATTGCGGCAAATGGAAGGAATTTTGGACATCGTCTGGGATTTAGTCATGTTCTTTAATAAATGTCATATTAATATCTCTTTCGACGTCCTTTCTTCCTTCCCTTCTGCGCTTGCGAACATTGCCGTCTAAAGGTCCCCGTTCGCATGTTCGGACACAAGCTCCTACCAAACAGGTATCATTTCGATTTCAAAATGAATGTCATTTTGTCATTAGCTATAGGCACGGCCGGCGCTATAATTTTTGCCGGTTGGTGCAAGCTCTGCGGTTTCGAAATCCTACCTGCCGGTATCTCCCTAAATTCTAAAAATGTTTCCACTCAGTCTGACTGCACCGGTTGCTCTCGCTGTCACGTTGGTCCTAGCTGCAAGTGTGTCCAACCCATGGCTCTCAAAACCAGGACTTATTTAAAACAATCTGAGGCTCTTGGCAACAAAAAGGAAAGTGACTAAAGCTCAATCTCCTTGTTTTCATAAGAGACAAATAGAATTATGAAGATCTGTTGCATGATGTCGTGGCCCGAAGTCTGGGTCTTGCGGTCCTAGGAGGTAAACATGTTGTGCACAAAGCCTTTTGATGTCATCCACCATATAATCAGAAAACGGAATATAAATGAAATGAGTTGTTGAATTCAGAAAAGAAGAGTTAACCGACAATTTCTAATGTATATATATATATATATATATATATACGTAAATGATTTATCTGTAGATAACTTGATGTTAGAAGATAGATTGAAACTATTGCGTAGATGGAATGATGGACTTGTAGACTTAAGCGCCGAGTTCAGCCCATATCACTGAGGAACAATTATTTCGTTGCTTTAGATCTGTCACTTTCTTTTTAATAACTTTTGGCCTCCGAATCCAAAAATAACCTCAGTTTTTCTCAAACATGTCAACTTTTTAAGTTATAGGATGCTCTCTCTTTGTCTCAAAAGTCATATAAAATATGCATATAAAGGAAAAGAAAGGGAAAACTTCACAGACATAATATTGTTCACAAAGAATAGTTTTATTTATAAAGGCTATGTATAGTTACTGCAAGTTCAATTTTGTTCATACAAATAGTAAAGTTTTTTACAACAAACATACATATTAAAGTAAAAATTTTCGCTTATGGTTTTTCTGGAATGTATAATCTGTGGACAAGCTCGTGTGGTGCTCCAACAGTAGTTAGCCATTAAATTGTACAGCCCATTTACCTAGCTGCCGTGCCTCCAGGACCTTCAAATCTTGGTGGAATCGCTCATAGTGCTCATCACCGACTGCATCAAGATTTCTCAGGAAGTTATAAAGATTGTATGTTAAAGATACAGTTTGATGTTCATGTTGCAACCAAGCATTTTAAAGTTATATCCCAAAGTTGTTAGACAATTTCGCTGTAATTTTGTCCTCGTGAATTTCCAAGAAAGTCTTTGACAATGTTTCTGAATGCCAATCAAGCATCCTTTTGAAATACCTTGTGCTTGTAGATTTGGTTTACGCACTTTGTTCAAATTATTTGAAAGAATAAACGGTGCAACTTTTTTTTCGCTCGAACATAATGAAAGGAAAAGGAAAATGGATTACCATAAATTAAGAATTTCGCCTGTTCTAGGTTCAAACTTGATAAAATGCGCGAAGATAAATTTTTAAATTTCTCGGTAAGTTTCTCACCAAGTTTTACGAAATTTAATATTTAGACATAAAATGAGTCGATGAAAATTGGTGTATCATTTCAGAAAAAGTCCGATTTTGTATCAAAAAGTCTGTCAGGACAATGCTATATGTATTGTTAGGATATATATAAATGTAATATACATCCTAAGCCGCGCTTACGAGACATGGAAAACGCAAATTAAATTTTGTCAATTAGCCCAGTAGAACGGAAGATATAGAACTGTTCTCCCCTTTTTTGTTGTTGCTGTGTAGAATATAGCTGTATCAGTAGCGCTACAGAAGAATTTGTCGTACGGAATTTGGATGTAACGCAGTTTAAAAAAAACATATCATTAGCTTTATTATAAGCTATTTTTGAGACAGAAAGGGAATATAGCTAAATTAAAAGAGAGAGTGAAGGAACTATTCTAAAGTTTGAATTTTTATTTACTTATTTTTTATTTTGCGTATATAACTAATTCATTAAATAAATTTAACATACGTCTTAAAGTTTACATGAGAATAGCATGAATTGTTTTCAAACATCGGATATTTTTTAAAAAAGCAGACTGACTCCCAGAAGCGAAAATAAGCACACAGTTATGATGTTCTACATCCCGCAGTGAAAGTTAAACAAAGCTAGTTCTAAAACAACTTCACAATTTTTTCACGGAATCTTTAACAACAGAACAAAATTTTTGATTATTCGAATTAAAAAATAGCTAACAAGTGACTTTCATGAAAAATTTTATGATTTTTAGGATTAGAATCCTAGATCAAAGAGAAGCTAAAGAATACACTTTCCGCTACTTCAAATGTAGGAAAATTCAGAAATTCTGCGTCATGTTTCTGTAATCTTTTTAATAGGAATAATGCAAACGTATTTCAGCTTAAAACAATTTAACCTTTTGTTATCTATGTATACATACTTTTACCTAACTCCAGTATTTACTGAGGTCTTGTTATTTAAAAATTCTAATACATTAATTTATTTTTAAAAATAAAAAAAAAATGCTTGATAGGCTATTCTCTTATGAATTTACTCTAAAATAAAGAACTTTTTATAACAAATATATAATTGAGTTTAAAGATGAAAACCGCTTGAAAATATTATCGTTACTATGGCAACAAAATACTTTTAAAATCTGTTTCCCTTTTCAGAAAGGATTAAATATATTTAAGCATTTTTTAGTAGATCATTTATTAAAAATAAATATAATATTCATCTACTCAACGTGAATCATATTTTTTAAAGTTAAAAGCATTAGAAAGTTAATTTATGTAATTAAGCTAACATTAGTATGTTCAAATAGAGAAATTTCTCACATTTAATTTAATTGAATATTTTTTTTTTTTTTGTGTGTGTGTTCGTTGAATATGCTTTATTTTGCTATTTTATACATAAACATAGCATAAGTATTATAATTTCATCCCATTAAATACCTCTCACAGAAATTTTCTTTTTTAATAATTTCCGAGAAAGATATTTGATGTAAATACTATTTAAATTACTTTTACATTATGCAATAAATTCAGTATATCCTCTTAATTTTTTTATTTTTATCTGGAACAAATACATTTATAAGGTATTTCTCCCGCCGTCTTCGTATTCCTTCGTGGTGTAGTGGTCTGCATGCTCTACGCGTAACCGAGAGGTCCGTGGTTCGATTCCAGCAAAGGCGTTGCTTATTTTTCACCTCTCCTGCTTCGAAATAACCTAATGTCTCTATACTGGCGCCCGAACTAAAAAGGTGGTGGGTGATGATTCTCCAGCACCGTGATTTGGCGATTGGGTCCCCAAAAACCCCAGTCGCCCTTTAAAAGGGGGAGTATATAAGGTATTTCTCCCGTCTTCTTCGCACGCCTTCGTGGTGTAGTGGTCTGCATGCTCGACGCGTAACTGAGAGGTCCGTGGTTCGATTCCCGGCGAAGGCGTTGCTCATTTTTCATGTCTGATGCTTCCGAAATAACCTAATTCTCTACACATTAACTATTAGAGTAAATATAATTGTAGCAAGCCCAAGAATGCTCTTTGAAACCGAATTTTGGCTTGAGCTATCTGATGATGTGAAATAAATACATGAAACATCAGAGTGAATATAATTCTCGCACGCGCAAGAATGCTGTTTAAAATACAATTTGGAGTTGAGCTCTTTGGCCATGTTTGATCTTTTAACTATTTTTTAAAGTTTAGTTTTTCTGATCTTTCCCCATAATAATATGTTTTATGAAACTGCCTTACCACATCCACATTCGCTCGTCTTTGCTTTACTGTATTAATTATCCGAACGATATACAAATTGCCAGTTCATGCCGCATAAGATCTATAAAATGTGTCTTTCAAATTATAAAAGTACTTTGCTTATCAAGAGCATAATAAAGAGAAAAATTTAGAAACAGTATCTGTTTTTTAACAATGTGGTAATACTTTTTGATAAAAAAGTGATAACATTTATTCTATTAATGTAATAAATAAAAGATGTTAAAAGTCGTTTAGAGAGCAATATTTTGGAATGCTTTTTTGCAGAATTTAGTTATCTTCGACATACTTTTTAAGGAAATTAAAATAACTTAAGGTGTTTTTAGCGCTTTTCTTCTCCATCATTTTTAACCACTCATTATTCAAATTCAGTGAAAAATTCGACAGGCTAATGTATGATAATTACATAAATTTATCACGAATGTTATTGAAGTAGTTTCATTTGCTAGCGTCACATAATAATTACAAATACCGAAGAGGTCAAACAGTTAAGGTTTGTTAGCGCGCTTGTAGAATACATATTTTCGATAATTTACAAACTTTAAATTTCTTGCTCGTTCTTTACTGTCCAGGAATGAAAAAAGGAAAGAAATCATTCTAAGAATAACTAGACAAAAAAAAAAAAAAGGGGGGATAATGTATAACCTTTTTTATATTTGAGTGATCTACTGTAGCTTTAACGATTTGCACAGCTCAAGTCAACTCAACTCAACTTCATGATTGCATAGTGCTTCAAAGGTCGTGCTATTGTTTTTCGGCTCGTATTTCAAATTTAAAAGACCTTGAAAAACTTGAATACTGTAATCTATCGGCCATTATTTCTCAACATAGCCATCATAAAACTATAGTAAATATTACTAGTTTAATCATATAAGTATATCATAAAATAAAGAATATAAAATCACTTATTGTTCTGGTCTAATTAATATGTACCTGAATTTATATTTTTTAATTATTAATTAGACTGGTATGGATGTTAAGGATGTTAAAAATAGTTGCTGAATTTAAGTGAATGTTGAGGTTTAACAGCGAAATTCAGCATCTATTTTTCAACATGTATACGAAAGAATTGCAGCTTTCCCAGCATCGGATATCAAGAACTTTAATTATCTGGTACCTTTTTTTTTTTTTTTTTTTTATTTTTAAACCATGTAAAAGATATGCGTTTTGTTTATTATCAGTGCGTAACATCTGTTTCCGAACACTAGTGTTTTGTAAAATTAATTGCCGAAAATCTCTACTAGATATTAAATAACAAATTTAATTTTTTTCGTCTCATATGCTCTTATTTATCCTTTCCTAAACTACTTGCTACTACAGCGTCCTAAACTACAATGTCACAACTTCCAGCACTTCCATCACTCGTTCGACACATGCAAACTTAAAGCCAGGTGTGTTAAATGTGCAGGACCACATAGAACTGAAAATTGCTCTGCTAAAAGCTTAGATACTGTACGCTGCTGCAACTGCAATCCAATAGGACACACCGCGAACTTTCGTGGGTGTTGTAACGTTTCCGAGCTTTTATGGAAAAATAGCAAGACAGGATTGTCTTTTTAAAATTTATTTAAAACTCAACAACAAATTCATTCGTGATTAAATAATGGATGAATAGCGTAAACCGTTACATTGCTATATCTTACAGAAGGGAAAAAGCGAGTTTCCCACAGAGTTCTCTGACTACATGTCCATTCAGCTCCACTGCTTCGTCTCTTCTCACCAAAGAGCAGCGAACAGCCGTGAACAAGTCGGCATCATAAAAGCATTAGGGGATAAAGACCCATTAGCCTTCAGAACATTCTTCCTGGCCGAATCGCTTACACCCTGGCTCTAAAAATGAGTTTCTTTAAGTTAGTCCGAAACAGGAAGTCTCTAATAATATCCAGCTGGTTATTTTCCTAATGATTCATTTGCTGTTACAGTTTGTCACAGCTTCCTTCCCTCCCCGGGGGGGGGTCTTCTGGACCATAATTACCACCATTAGAGTTCACCATATTGTTAATAAAATAAATTATAGTAAACACACATTTTTACATCAAACAGGTGTAAGTACCATGGATTAAACATGAAATTATATTGAGGGCAGTGTACAAATAATATAACATACTTAGTGTACAAAAAATACTAATGACTAATTACATTCAGACAAAACAGAGCTTACCCCTTTTTAGACAAATATTACACAATATGCATTCTTTTACTTATATAGATTTACAGAAGAACCATACAAGACAGTAAAAAATATAAAATCAATATAATATCAAGTTTTTCGGCTTAGAGCATCAGCATTTTTATTGAGTTTCCCCGAACGATGAATAATTGTGAAATTGTATGGCTGAAGAGCCAGAGCCCAACGCATTAAGCGAGGATTATTACTGGCATTAGTTCGTAACCAAGTTAGAGGATTATGATCAGTTTGCACAATAAAGTCTTGCCCGTCTAGATAATAGTGAAGTTTCTTTATACCAAACACTATGCTGGCGCATTCCTTTTCAGTGGTGCAGTACTTTTTCTCTACCTCGGAGAATTTCTTGCTCAGAAATATAATGGGATGTTCTTCTCCGTTACTAGTGAGCTGTGTTAATACAACTCCCATACCATAATCAGATGCGTCGGTTTGTAGAATAAAGGGAAGAGTAAAATCGGGTGCATATAAAACTGGGTAACTTGTTAATTTCTCTTTTAATTCCGTGAAAGCCCTTTCGCTCTCAGCATTCCACAGAATATCACCCTTTACTGATTTTCCTTTTAAAAGATCCGTCAACGGAGCGGCGATTGCTGAGTACATCGGAATATAACGGCTATAGTAGCCCGCTAATCCCAGAAATGCTCTTATATCCGTTTTAGTCTTGGGTGTTGGGAAATCTCTTATAGCTTTGGTCTTAATTTCCGACGGTTTCCGGTACCCTTGGCCTACAACATGGCCCAAATAAAGGACATGTTTTTGAGCAAAACGACATTTTGAAGGTTTAATGGTCAATTTCGCTCTACTTATACGTTTCAGCACAATTTCCAGATGCTTGAGATGACATTCCCAGGTTTTTGAAAAAATAGCCACATCATCCAGGTAGGGAACTGCAAATTCTTCGCATCCATTTAATACCTCTTGCATCATCTTGGAAAAAAAATAAGGAGCGTTTTTTAAACCAAAACTTAACCGTAATGGCCTGTAAGTGCCGAAACTGGTTACAAATGCGGCATATCTTTGAGCATTAGGGCTTAAGGGTATTTGCCAATATCCCTTAGCTAAATCTATAACCGTGATATATTTTGCAGAAGCAACTTCTTCTACCCGTTCTTCTATATTGGGTAAGGGATAGAACTGGGTACGTGTGATTTCGTTTAATCGTCGGTAATCCACACAAGGTCGAGGGTCCTTATTTGGAGCTTCTACGAGAATCATAGGAGAAGTGTAGTCTGATTCCCCCACCTCAATAATTTTTAGGTCAAGCATTCGTTGAATTTCTCTTTTTAAAATCTCATTTTGTCGATGTGACATTCGATACGGCTTAGATCGTACCGGCTTATTACTGATAACTTCAATATCATGTTCTACGAGGTCTGTCATTCCCGGCTCGTTAGAAAAACTTTGCGAATATTTATTTAATAACCTCTGCAATTGATCTCTTTGAGTAGGTTCTAATAATTCTTCCAAATTGCTAGTTTTAATAACCTCAGAATAATCGTAAACGTTTGGATTTGTATCAATATTAGGAAAATCTATTTCAGTCTCAATCTGGTCAGAACACTCTTCGTCTTCACTAGACAGGTAATTAATTAGGTCTTTTATAATATGGCTTTAACATATTGATATGATAAATTTGGGATCTTTCTTTTTTCCCCGGTAAGGATACGATATAATTTGTTTCGGATACTTTATTTTCAACTTTGCCCGGTCCTGTCCATTGAACCGAAAGTTTATTTGCCTTAGAAGTGGCCAAAATTAAAACCAGATCACCTTCTTTAAATTCTCTTTTTATGGCATTTTTATCATACCATTTTTTTCTCCTGAGTTGTTGATCTTGCATTTTCTCAACTGCCAACTCTTGACACTTTTTTAAGCGATTTATGAGTCTAAAAACATACTCGGTTACTGGTTGTTCCTCCTCTGGTGAATCCGTCCAATGTTCGTATAACAACGTTTCTGGAGTACGCAAATTTTTTCCGTGGACAAGTTCCGCAGGTGTGAAACCCGTGCTTTCATGCGTCACAGTTCTTAAAGCAAGAAGAGCCGCCGGTAGCACCTGTTCCCAATCAGAATCAGCCTCCAAACACAAAACTCGTAATATTCTTTTTATAGTACGATGAAATCTCTCCACTGGATTAGACTGAGGGTGGTGTACCGAACTATGACTAACTTTGATACCGAAACGTTCAAAAAATTCTGTGGTCAGATTGCTCATAAATGAAGTTCCTTGATCGCACTGAATCTCTTTAGGGAATCCCATTCTGCTGAAAAGATTTAACAACGCATCCACTATTGTAACCGAAGTTATATCTTCGATTGGAAGAGCCTCTGGATATTTTGATGCTACACATATAGCAGTTAGTATATATTTGTTTCCTTTAGATGTGGTTGGCAAGGGTCCACAAGTATCTATGTTTATTTTTGAAAATACTTCCGATATCACTGGGACTAATTTCAGAGGCGCTTTTTTTCTATCGTTAGATTTCCCCACTCTTTGGCAAGGATCACAAGTTCGAATATAAGTTTCCATATCTTGATAACATTTGGGCCAAAAAAAATATCTAGCTAGATTATCTTTGGATTTAGTTACGCCCAAATGTCCGGACACTTGTTCATGACATAAACTCAATATCTTTTCCCGACAAGTTTCAGGAATGACCAATAATTTCCGTACATTTCCTAAACGATCTTCTTGACACTTATACAGCAGCCCCTTTTCTATCTTGTAAATATTTGTCGAAGAGTTATTTTGAGAGTCTCTTGTCGCTATGTCAAAAAGCGGCTTTAAATCTTCACTCTGTTGCTGTAATTGAAGGAATCTAGTCTTGCTTATTGAAAGTAGAGGAGGTAGGTCATTGAACTCCGAAACGGGCAGGAGCGACTTTCTGTCTTCCTGTTCTTCTTGTTCCGTCCCCTGGGAAGTATAATCGTTCGCGAGGGAGGGAAAACTCGGTAGGGGTACAATATTCGTATGCTCACCCCTTTCTTTTGCTGCTTGAAGGCCTTTCTCTTCGCTATTGATCATTTGTCGGCGTTTCTGAGCCCGCGTCTCCACTGCGTTAACTTGGAAAAAGTATTCCTTATTTTGATTTTTTCCTAATTTTGCAGCCGTCCGATTCCCTAATATATAACGTCCTTGATCAAGCTCATTTCGTATGACTGCGGCCTTTGTTAATATTCGTCCAAATTCTGCTTCTATTTCAACATGTGCTAGGGGAAGACATATAGGTGATTCATCGAACGGTTGTTTTACCCAAACAGTTTCTCCTGTTAACATTGAAGGGGTAATGTATTTTTTACAGATCACATCAATGGATGCTCCAGAATCCCGTAATACAGGAAGATCGAACCCGTTAACCTTAGCCATTGTAGTGTATGGCGCTAAATAATCTTCTTCATTCTCTTGTACCCTGTTAACAACAGCCGTAGATTTAAAGTCTTTCTGAGCTTTCGGACACTGCGGCCTCAAGTGATCGATTGAGCCACAAGTATAGCACTTAAGAGGTTTACGTACTTCAAAATGACGCTCATCTTGATTTCGAAAAGTTTCTGTTTTTTTCGAAACTTTTTCCCCAGCCTGTTTATACCTTGGCGAATCTCTGAAATTAGGCTGATTTTTATTTCTCTTTTGCGACTCCGAACCATGAACTGGAGAGACCTTTTTCCGGTATTCACGTACGTTTTCATAATCTTCTAACAACTCGGCTAATTTATTTGGGGACGTTATCTTGGACCATTCATCAATAAAATGCTGGCGCACTTCGAAATTTACGCGACGCTTCATTTGATCCGTTATCATCAGGTCTTTTAAAAGTTCAAAATCATTAATTTCCAAGCCCGAGATCCATTCTTCAAAATAATTTCTTAATTCAAATGCGAAATCCCTCCAAGTGGTTTGAGCGTTTTTTTGGGTTTGCGAGAATTTGATTCTAAATTTTTCTGGGCTCAGTTTAAACCTTTTAAGAAGTATCCCTTTTATGTAAGCATAGTCATAAGCCTGTTCTTCTGGCTCTCGCATAATCAGCTGAACTATCTCTGTTGGCAAAAGTGTTAATAAAACAGAAACCCATTCTGATTGGTTTAGATTCGCCCTCTTTGCTTGGCGCTCAAACATGACTAGGTACAAACTAACATCATTCTCTTCGGGATCAAATTTTTGGATCATTTTTTGAAGTTCAAAATGGTTTCTTCTAGGCATACTTTCTTCCTTCCCATCAATTAGATCCTTAACTTTAGCGGCCTCCAATTTCATTTTGGTTATCTCGAATTCTCTTTCTTCTCTCCTAATTCTCTCTTGCCTCTCTTCGTCTTCTTTCCTAATTCTTTCTTGCCTCTCTTCGTCTTCTTTCTCGAGTCTCACTGACGTGATATTTTCCAACAGACTTTTAACTAGTTCCTCCTCGTAGGCTTCATTTCCCATAATCAGCTGTCTTAATTCTAATATCCTAAGCTGGGGTCCAACCTTTTCCCCTAACTCTTCAGCCAAGGATTTAAGGTCCTCTTTTCTAGCTTTTGCTAAGAATGCCATGATATACCCTCAACTTATACTCTAAATCTAATGAATCTCTCTCTCTCTCTATATATATATATATCTAAATTTGATATACAACTAAAATTTACAATTCTGAGGCTCAAAATTTAACTCTTAATTTTTTTCAGAACAATTTCTGGTATTCTAAACATACATTCAAGACAATTTACACTATACTGTGAACAGGATGCACTCAGTTGCAATTAGTTAAATTGAGAATTTAAGATAATACAATATGCTTTAGATAATACAATATTCACATTCAGATCATCAAAACTTTCATAGTATATTAAGGTATGCATTCAAAAGTAAATTAAAGTAAACGTATAAATACTCATAAATATCAATACAACCACAGTTTGAACGTAAGATATTAGTGATTTCTAAACTTTCTGTTAACACTTTCAACTGAAAATTTTCACTTCTCATAATTCTTACACAAAATGATAATTCATATTCTGTACTGAAAATCAAATAAACAACAGTTTAATTTTAAGCTACCAAGATTTACTTATCTTCATTTTTAACACAATGAACTGAAAATTTTTGGAATTATAATTCTTACGTACTTATATTTCTTACATGAAATACATTCTTACAAACTTATAATTCTTACATACCATAACAGTTTACATTTACTTCTAATAATTATAACGTTCAAGACGACTTAGAATTGATAATTCAGAATACCCTCTAAAAGATAGAATCTTTAGAAATATTACAATTTTACTCTTCAATTATAGAAGCATAATAGTAGCAAAACTCACAACAATTCACTCTATTAATACAACTTCAAATTCTTAAGATATTATTTAATTATAATTCCTGAATTCAAATTTCTAAATTTATACCTAAATTCTTAAATATATTTTCTTATCTGAAACATAAATATCAATCAACGCATTTGCAAGCTTCAACGAAACCAATATTTGTTAGAAAACATTTACCTGAAGTGACATAAATGACACAATAGAAATACTATAACTAATAACCTCACTGCCTCAATATAAAAAATCCAAGGTACTTACCCGCCTGGACTGTAGAGTTGAAATTCTGATTGAAGCCTGGAACATGAAAGTGTTGAATCTCACAACTTAATTCTTTTATTGGACGCTGAAGGCACATGCACTAAATTACCACACAAACGTATATCACCACACTACACTTTCCGGACACTGATAGTCCTACAACTTAAAGATGCTGAAAATCTTCGGACAAAGGCTGTCCCACTAAACTTCAAGCGAATTGAATTTCGGATCCTGGTGGTCCTCTCTTTCAGCCGGACTGACGTCTGGAATCTTCTTTAGAAAAACACAAAGCTGAATTTCGGAGCCTGACGGTCCTTTCTTTCTTCCGGACTGGCGTCTGGAATCTTCTTTATAAATCACAAAGTTGATTTTCGGAGCCTGACGGTCCTTTCGTTCTCCCGGACTGATGTCTGGAACTTAAAAACACAGAGCTGAAGTTCGGAGCCTGACGGTCCTCTCTTTCTCCCGGACTGACGTCTGGAACTTAAAAACACAGAGCTGAAGTTCGGAGCCTGACGGTCCTCTCTTTCTCCCGGACTGACGTCTGGAATCTTCTTTATAAATCACAGAGTTGATTTTCGGAGCCTGACGGTCCTTTCTTTCTCCCGGACTGACGTCTGGAACTTAAAAACACAGAGCTGAAGTTCGGAGCCTGACGGTCCTCTCTTTCTCCCGGACTGACGTCTGGAATCTTCTTTAGAAAAGCGCGGAGTTGAATTTCGGAGCCTGACGGTCCTTTTTTTTACCCGGACTGACGTCCGTATTCTTTCTTTGTTAAGCACAAGAGTTCTCGTTCGATGACCAAACTAAAACTGCTTCGTGGATTTTCATCATACCTGCTGCCACCAAATTATTATAGCTGTAACGTTTCCGAGCTTTTATGGAAAAATAGCAAGACAGGATTGTCTTTTTAAAATTTATTTAAAACTCAACAACAAATTCATTCGTGATTAAATAATGGATGAATAGCGTAAACCGTTACATTGCTATATCTTACAGAAGGGAAAAAGCGAGTTTCCCACGGAGTTCTCTGACTACATGTCCATTCAGCTCCACTGCTTCGTCTCTTCTCACCAAAGAGCAGCGAACAGCCGTGAACAAGTCGGCATCATAAAAGCATTAGGGGATAAAGACCCATTAGCCTTCAGGACATTCTTCCTGGCCGAATCGCTTACACCCCGGCTCTAAAAAAAAGTTTCTTTAAGTTAGTCCGAAACAGGAAGTCTCTAATAATATCCAGCTGGTTATTTTCCTAATGATTCATTTGCTGTTACAGTTTGTCACAGTGTCCTAAATTTCCTGTATTGAACGTGTACAAAACACCTGTCAATAATATGCAAACTATAGATAATGCAAACCCTGTAACAAAAAATGTTTCCGATGTTAATAATCCTGTTAAGTTAAATACTCACGTAGTTAATAGTAAATTATATTCAGATATTGTTAAAAATACTCTTGTTAATAATTCCAGGTCCAATCCTGCTATCAGGAAAAATGTTACTAATACCAATGACTCGGGAGATTCTGGTTTCAATACATTATTAGATATTATCAAATTGTTCAGAGAATTGGGTAAAATGTTTTAAGGAATCTCCCTCATGGACATTCTTAGTAAAGTTAAAACAAAAATACCAGAGATTCAGTCTATTACGAATGGTATAGACAAATTATTTATTGTCTTGACTTATATAATATTTGAGGATATCTTTGGTGCTGCGCACAGTAATTAATAGACTCTGCTGACCATGTTTACATGCACTTTATAGGTACTTATCTTGTTGCTCACAATGTTATTATTATTTCCACTTACGATTTCATAGTTAACTGTATCCTTGTTTTTGCGATATATGTTGACATCCTTGGTACCTTACACATATTCTAATATACTCATTTTAATTTTCTCTGTGTGAAATTCAAATGTTTATTAATAAGCATCCATTGACTATGTACTTGCCATAATATAACATGTGTTACTGCTGTAATTTTTTATGGCTTTAGAGCGTTCATAGTTTTGAACTGCCTTATCATGTTTTTCTTATAGTTACACATCTTACTTGTTCAACATTTCGACGGCGTCGAGCTTCTTCCCATTCGATCTTCCCTTAGCACAATGCTTTACATTCCCAGCTTGACTTGTATTATCGATATATATATTATAAAGTAACAAATTATTTAAAATATATTGAAAAATTGCATACTTTTAGGTTATTGCCTTTTATCACTCGAAATTTTAAATCTTTCTACAAAGGGTAGGGCTTATGCCCAGGTACCCTGGTTCACCGTTCTACTGGTGATTGAATGTATAGTGTCTTCGAGGCACGAAGGCACTTAAAATACACGGGATCCAAAGATTCTGTAAAGTGTCTTTGTTTTACGGGAAGAAGAATAAGCGATCCTTCGATCTATCTCGGGTAAAACTGAGACGCACCTGGGCAATGTCATCTATGTGCCTAGAGATTGTTCCGACGGCAGATGCGTTGCTGCCTGCGCTCCTCGCCTGATAAAATTCGGTGATTTATTCTGAAGTTCCTGTCAGACAAGCGAGAAAAGTCATAACATTATATAAGTTATAGTCGGCGGTGGGCTATGAAATGTTTAGCAAAGAGCTCGCACTTACCTTGTAAAAGCATGATGGCGTACGGGCCTAGATTATTATTGCCGGGCGAATTCGATCCAGAGATCTCATGGACTGGAGTAGAATAGTTCTCAGCTATGATACCCGTTTCGAAATGAGCCCCGATCACCAGCGAATGTATATCTGAGGCAAAGAACCTCTATGTAAAGAAGGAAAGGCTCCATAGACTTAATGTAAACCACTTTGTCTGCAACGCCGCTACAAAGAAAAGGGAACATTCGCCAAGGAATTTGGCGACGTAATCTGTTGGCAAGAATTTTCCCTCTGTGATGTGCCGGTTCTTTGGTACCTAGCCGACATTTTCCCCCTCCGAGACGTGTATAGGAAATTGAGGAACACGGGTTAAGATGAATCGTTCTTTGACTTGTGGCGATAATTTAAACTCGGAAATGATAAAATATTAGGTGAAGTTTCACTTTCACTGGCTGTTGAACTTCCAGCTACTTGAAACTATCGCTACTTGAAACCAAAGAACCTATTCTTTGTTTAAACTCTTGCTAAACGTAACGGTCGAACATGTCCAAACCAACTTCGACATTCAGCTTCGAGCTTTGGCGCTTTTTGGCGACAGATATTTCACGTATGCGCAGTTGTTTCCCTTTTCGTTGGAAGGGAGCCACTTCTGCTTCTGTGAAGTTTTCCTTCTTAACAGTACATATTCTTTGTCTGAGGCATCCAGGACAGCAGTGGGATACGCACGTGACTGTCTTCCTCCACACAGCCCTACAGTCAGGAGTTATGGTATGGGATGTTATTTCATTTGGTAGACTGATCCCTTTGCTTGTCATCCGTGACATCCATACAGCACACCACTTTACGGAGGACGGGGACGCCCGATGTACACCTTAGGTTGACAGGCATATGTCCCTCGCCCCCCCCATTGTCTGTTTTTATCAGCTCCACCCCAGCCGAGGGAGCGGACAAGACAGTACCAGTACGGTCCCTGCCGAGCCTGATCCCAACCTAGGTACAATACCCGGGTTCTAGTCCTGTGAAGAATAAGGTACAATAGTACCTGATATTTTGCCCCCGTGGTTGAGACTGTCTAAGTACAGATCCTAGCCAGTACTTCCCAGGAATTCTCCTGAGTCAACCCCCGGGGGTCATACAGCACACCAGTACGTCAACGAGATACTGCGCTAAGTAGTATTGCCCTTTCTCTCACGGGAATTTTGGCTTACATTTCAACAGGGTAATGCACGGCCACATACGGTACGCCTTTCTATTGGTTCTCTTCATGTTTCTACAACACCTCCCTGGCCGGCACACACTCCAGATCTCTCGGCCCGCGTTTGGGCTCTGATGAGTAAGCGTTCCTGGATCGTGATGATATAATTCTCCACTTGAAGCGTGTATGGCAAGCAGTCTTGCAAGAAAACATCCGACAAATTTACAAGTTAATGTCCACCCGCATTACAGCTTGTATCAGTGTCAAAGGCGGGCCAATGTATTACTAACTTTTTTTGCTCTTGTTGCTGTATTTCCTGAATAAAACATTAAATTCTAATGATACTATTAGCGTTTCGTTTTCAATGTGCGTACATCACGTCTACCAATTTTCGTCCTATTCGGATAACTTCTTGGCGCGAGCTATTTATGTAATGGAGTGTATTTTGATTAAGAATCAATAGCTTCAAATGATAAAATACTTTTGTAATATACAGGATGTTTATAAAGTCCCGGACCCATTTTGATGTTTAATAACTCAAAAAATAATAGAGTAAAATTAATAACATAAATGATTAGACAGACTCAAAAAGTTTCATGACCTTTGTCAATGAACTTCCACGTGTGCCCCCTTCGTCGCACGGAGAATATCAAGTCGATATTCCATTTCACGCCAGGTACCAGCAAGCATGTCGGCGTCCACAGAGGCTATTTCGGTTGTAATTCTGGCTTTTAGGTCAACAATGTTCGACCCTCTCCTCCTGTAAACGTTGTCCTTTACAAATCCCCAAAGGAAAAAGTACAGCGGCGTTATATCAGGTGATCTGGGTGGCCAAGGAATTGGACCTCCTCGCCCAATCCATCTTTCTGTAGAATGGTCATTCAAAGAACTACGAACGATGGTACCCCAATGAGGTGGTGCACCATCTTGTTGCAAAAAGACATGTGGCTGAAGCTCTTCTAGTTGTGGAAATACGAAGTTTTCCAACATGTCTAAGTATACGACTGATGAGACCGTCTTTTCTGTAAAAAAGAAAGGCCCAATGACTCGGTCGTGCATTAGCCCACACCACACATTAACCTTTGGGGAATCCCTTTGTACCTCACGATATTCATGGGGGTTTTCAGATCCCCCTATACGCACATTATGGCGATTAACAATGCCAGAAAGATGAAAGGATGCTTCGTCGGAGAACATTACAGAAAAGTACAGATATTTAGACTGGAAAATGAAATTATCTGAAATTAACCACACGCGCAGACGATATTTACAAAAGTAAAGATATTCAAACCTGAAAAGGAAAATATATAAGTTATTACAGGAATTTTATGTTTTAAATAAGCCATAAGTTTTTTTATAGCTTCATTATTTTATGAGTTATTAAACATCAAAATGGGTCCGTGACTTTATAAACACCCTGTATTTTGAATTAAAATAAGATAAGATAAAATAAAAATCTTAAAGCTTTCAGATTTTACATTACACCCAAAGGGAGTTTGTTAACGTTTTGTGTGTTATCTTTATTTATCAAATATCATGTTCTCCGCACTTAAACCATAAAATTCAGTTCAACAGTAATATCGCAAAATAATTTTTAAATGTGCATATTTTTAGACTTTGCGATACGCAGGCTCGCGAGCTGGAGATAATTTTTTTTTTCTTTTTTCCCCCGTACAGTTTTTCCATTGCTGGCTATTGATAGTTTGAGTTGTTAAATCGTTGAGTTTGTTGATCAAAAATTTATTAAAATTTTACAAAATATGAAATAGATAATAATCCAAATTCCAGATTTGGGCTTCTAGTTGCCCATATTCGGGTGAAAACGAATGTTATTCAAAATCGGCTGGCTCTAGGTACCGTTGTTTTACCACAATGCGAGAAACCTATATACATTTATGGAGGTTCTTCATTATTTAATTTCTTTAAAACAGAGCGATAATATTTGGTGGCAGCAATTTCAAGCATGATTTGCCGTTTATAGTGAATCGACGCAAAATGCCGAAACGGAATTAATAGCCCATCTGAGCTAACGCTCCTTTGGGCTAAAAAAATTCTGCAAAAAAAATCGCGACAGAAACTTTGAGTTTTAGACGTATGTTGATTATGGATTATTAGATTTAGTGCTTATTATTTTAGTATTTATATTATTATTATTATTATTAATTTTACAAATAAGTTTTTAGAAACAAAATCACAAATTCTAATTGCACAAAATTTCGATTTTAGTTAATGTGATGGCTACGCTTGATGTACTGATGCAATTTTTTTAAATACTTGGCATAAAATTGCTTAATTTAATTCTTAAATCCTGTCATGCAAAAATATTCAACCTGTTTCTTCTTTTGCGTAGTCAATTATTAATTTCATAAAGCTTTGAGCTTGCCTCTGCCATGAAAAAAAGGTGCTATTATTTTTTGAAGGTAAAAGAAGGGAAATATAAATAAAGTTGGTTTTCTAATAATTTTTATTTTAAGATATTTCTCCGGAATTTTTAAATTCCGAAACTAGCGTACCCATAAGTTTTGAATAAGACTTATTTGTGTGATATAGCTTTATATCAATAAAAAATTAATTTTGAGTTTTTTTAATGCATTTTTTTCGTAATCAACGGGATTTTGATTATGCCGATTAACCGCTGATTGAAATTCGGTTATCGGCCACACATCCACTCCTTGATCGTAATTGATTCCGTTTAAAATTTCATCTACTCGTTTGGAAACTTACTTGCTCTGAAACTAAAATTTTTTGGCGGAAACCTTAAAATTGCAACGTTCTCGGTAGAATCTTTCTCCTCCTACCCACATGGTGGAATCCTTTAAAATAAATGTCCCCCCCCCCAAAAAAAAATCACTATTGGAAAAAAAAATTGGTATACTGCAATGTATTCTTTCATTTGTTTTGAAAAAGGGAAAGAAAAGCACTTTTTCATTATAATTTATTCATAAAGATAAATTTATTTCATACTATTTTAGGTAGCAATAATAATAGAAATTAAAAAGAGACTACTGATTTTATGGTCAAAAAAATTCTTTCGAATATTAATTTTGACAAAAGGAATCCTGGTACTCCAAAGTTCAAAATTTTAGGCTGGTATAGATGATGTCTATTTCCCCACTGATGATAGGTAAGTTTCTCGGTTGACCACCAATGATATATTTTTATTGCTTCTATAATAAGGAAAGTGTGCAATGATTTTGAACTGGGAAGTGAGTGCTTTTCCATAAACCTGCACTAACCATTTTATTGTGAAGCAGACCGTTTCGAATCCTCCGGTTTTCCGAGAAACAGAGAAACGGTCTGATGATTAAATTTCGCCCTAACCGCGGCAAATGGGAACAACGGACATCCTTTCTAATGGTGTCTGTGGATTGTGCAATAATATATACTGTTCTCTTCAACTTAAAAAAATAATTTTAAAAAACGTATTTATGCACAGCGAATAATTTTAAATAAATGATGGGTGTTTGTTTTTCCCTATTTCTAAAAGAGTTAAAAAGTACAAGCACATGCTACAAAATTTGTTTTTATTTGATGTAAAACTCTGATGTGGACACCACAAGACTTCCTTGTATGGCCTATTAAATTATGCACATTTTTTGCTTCATTTCATTTAAACTTATTTCCTCGAATGTCATTAGAGATATATTTCTCATTCAATTAATTCAGTTCTCACTTCTCGGCAAGGCAAAAACACATAAAGAGTCAAAAAATGTAAATTCAAATTTGTAAAATACAGAAAAATATAATACATCAAACACAATTAAAACAGTTAAAAAAACAATTTTTACAATTAAAATTAAAGTTACTACGCAAAAACAAACAATTCGACCAGTGGGCAAGAAGGCAGATTTTTCGATACACAAAACTGAAAGTTTACTTTTGACCCCACCCGGCAAAAAGACACTGAAGGTGCATAATTCACTATTCTACTGAGTTTCAAATGTAAACAAATGGTGGTTCGTTAGGCCTAACTCACCATTTAAACTTTTAAATTGTTGATAATGCTACAACTGTTGCATGCAGATTATCTAAAGGCATGAAAACCTTAACCGGAACATAGCAAATCACATAATTCAACCACGTTTAAAGCAAAAAATGCGCAATTTACCGACATATAAGAATAAAAAAAATAAGCTCATTGAGCCAGGTAACAGAATGGGAATATATATATATATATATATACGATTGGTGCAGCCTATTGCAATGAAAAAGGGAGGTGCACAACTACATGTTATAGCAGTCACATACACAAAATTTCAAAGTTTCACTGCTACTCGTTCGTCAGTTATGCGAGATATACGTACGTACATACAGACGTCAAGAAAAAAAATCTCTTCTGAATCCAATTTAAATCTAATTTATAATCCTTTTTGGTAATAGCAGTCCTTTATTCTGCTTACACGTACATATAACACGCAAAAACATCATTCAAATGGTTTGAAGAGCGAAATGGATGTTTTCGTTGAAATATGGATACCCGAAATTTTTCGTGATTATAACACTGCCTTTACTTCGTACAAGGAAGTAGAAATAAGAATCATATCCAGTTTTACTAAAAAAACAATCAAATTCATTCCGTTTCTATTTGAAATATTAGCCGCTTTCTCAGCAAGCCGCCTAAGCTAGCTTTTATGAAAATGGAAATATATATAACGATTTTAATGAATCCAGCTAATGTAATTTCACGGATCCAGCTGGAAATTAGTAATAAATGAAATGATTTTGCATTTATTGCTTTTAAATCATTTAGTTTATTATTCATATCAACACAAATTTGTAAGAAAAATTAAATATCTTACGCTTTGTTGAGTTACAGCATATGAAACTTAAAATGTAAGTTAAAAACATTTTAATGAAAGTTAAAAATTTGAAACGTGAAAGTTAAAGATATTTTAATTCGGGCGGAGGGAACACATGTCTTTTAAATGGTTGAATTTTTTCATTAAATTCGAAAGAAAGTATACTATGTGTTACACATTTTTTTGAGATCGCTGAATTTTCTGTTTAAATTTGAAACATCTTACTCTTTATCAAGTGGCAACACAAAGGTTTTGCCTTCCGGGGTTTTTAATCTAAAATTTCTTCAATTCGAACAAAATATGAAACTAATGAAAAGCAAATTCGAAATTCAAATTCTGTATTGTGTTGCACATGCTCGGATGGAGGACAATAGGTGCTCGAAATTTGGTGGCTCTAAGTGTTGTCGTTTTCCCACAATACGCTTAAATTCGAAAGACAAATATATTGCGTTTTGCTGAGTGATAGCACACTCCTTTTTTTCTAGAAGAGTCTCCTGACTGAATTTGAAACACAAATATCTTAGCCTTGCCGAGTGGTAACACAAAGCTTTTAAACAGCAGCGTTTTAAAACAAAAATTCATTAAATTTAGCACAAAATGCAAACAGATTTTACATTACGCCCAAAGGGATCTTTTCTTTTAACGTTTTGTATTTATTTATTAAATATCACGTTCTTCGCATTAACGCCATAAAGTTCAATTGAACAGCAATATCGCAAAGTAGTTTTAAAATGAGCATATCTTTAGAATTTTCGATACACAGTCTCGCACGCTAGAGATAAAAATGCTTTTTCCCGTGCATTGTTACCATTGCTCGCGTTGAAATCATTCAGTTTGTTCATCAAGAATTCGTTAAAGTGTTACAAAATAAGAAATCGATAATAAAACAAAATTCGGGCATCCAAACGCCTATTTTCGGTGGAAGATTACGTTATTCAAAATTGGGTGGCTCTAGGTACCGTTGTTTTATCACAATGCGAGAAACATAGACGTATTTATGCAGATTCTTCATTATTAATTTCTTTAAATATAACACAGGGCGATAATATTTGATGGCAACAATTTGAAAAGTGAATCGGACATTTATAGTGATTCAACGCAAAATGCCGACATGAAATTAATAACCCTTCTGGACTAATAAATTCGAAATTCAAAATTCGTGCTTCGAGATACACATGTTTGAGTGTAGGACTACGTGTGTTTAAAATTTGGTGGTTATAAGAGCCGTCGTTTTTCCAAAACTCGGGGAACATACATCTGGAGCAGTGATTCTCAACCTCTGTGTCGCGGCACAAATTCTTAAACTGTGCCGCCAAATTTTAGAAATGTATATAGTAAAAATTATAATGGTTTTAATCCTAGTATACGGTACACACGAGTACTGGCGAAATTCTGAAAAAGCTCAAATAGCTTCTTATGAAACAGCTGAATTGATTGCAGTTAAATTAAAACCTCACAATTTGGCTGAAGAAATTATGTTACCAGCTTGTAGCAAAATTATAAAAATAATGATTGATGGATCAGTAGATATTGATATTTGTAAAATACCACTTTCGAATGACACAATCCACCGCAGAATCAAAGATATATCGCAAAATATTGAACAAAATACTGCAAAAACTCTTGCAAATTCAAATTTTGCTCTTCGTAAAGTTTCGTGGGAATCATGCATTGGCATTTGCACAGATGGTGCTCCAGCTATGACTGGATATCTAAAAGGACTTGTAGCACATGTTGAAGAACTGAATGGGGATATATTAGTGACTCATTGTTTTTTGCATCGAGAAGCACTGTTACAAAATTTTTGCCATCAGAATTGAAAATAGTTCTGGACAATGTGTTAAAATGGTTAATTATATAAAATCAAGACCATAAAAAGTCGCTTGTTTAGGAATTTATGCCAAGCTATGGGAGTTAAGTACGAATCCTTGTTACTGCACGTGGAAGTAAGGTGGTTGTCCAGAGGAAAGTTTTATCTCATATAGTGGAATTAAAAGACGAAATGAAAATGTTTCTTAAACAAAACAAAAATTACGATTTTGTTCATTTGTTGGAAGACAAAATATGGTATGCTAAACTAGTTTACTTGTTATTTTTAATAACATACACTCAAATATGCAAGGGCCGAAAGAAAATATATTAAACTCAACAAATAAACTAGTGGTATTCCAAAAACAAATAACTTTATGGAAGAATATAGGTAAGGAAGACAATATGGAAAAGTTAGAGTCAGTCGCAAAAGATTTTAATAAAACTATTCATAAAATTGTTATTGACCATTTAACAACATCAGAGGAGAGAATTATTCATTTTTTCCCAAATTTAGATATAAAAAAAAAGATTGGGTTCGTAATCCATTTGTGATAACGAATATTTCTGTATTTGAATTAACTTAATGAAGAGGAAGAACTAATTTCGCTTTCTAATAATCGAGATTTAATTTTAAAATATTCGGAAGGATCAATTAATTCATTTTGGATTAACATTAAATGCGATTATCCCGCGATGGCCAAAAAAAGCTTTAAAAATATTATTAAAATTTTCTATATCTTATTTGTGTGAATTCGGATTTTAAGTATTAACCAGCATGAAAACGAATAAAAGATAGAGGCTTAAATGTAGAAGACGATATGAGAGTAGCGGTGTCATTTTTACAACCAAATATAAATGAAATTATCAAAAAAAATCAAGCTCAAATTATCTCATTAAAAGTACTCTTATTATCAACTTGTAATTAATCCCTTAATAAACACACTGCTGTTTTTGTAGTTCTTATTATTTTATTTTACATTCAAAATTATGATTATAAACTATTTTACACAGTGTATCATAGGTAAGTAAACAACTTTTAAACTTATCTTTCTGTTTGTGTGCCTCCGAATTTTTAAATCGGTATGCAATAGCCAAAGTCTGGATACGCGTGCCATCTTTTTCCTGACCTTTTTCAACTCCATGGTGGTTCTAATAATTTTGTTAGTCGCGTTACTCTTTTCATTATCTTTCTTAAAATTCATTGGTGATGAATTTGCAAAAATTTTAGGAGAAAAACCATAAATTTACTTGAAAATCCGAAGTTATAGCTCGGATTGTTTACTGAATAGTAGCGGTAGGCGTACTGATGCTCATGGACAACGTCTAGGAAGAGGTGAACAAGTATAGTGAGCGCAGTCGTGACTCTTAGAACTTGAGTCTTGTTTCAAACAACTGTCGTATACCAAACAAAAATGTTCTCGTTCAGACTGGGCGTATAGCAAGTTGGACGTATTTCAAAGCGGACGTAGACCGAGGTACCACTGTAATGTCACATTTGTTTACTGAGTGGTTCCAGCAGCAAATTTTTAGCTAAAGAAATCTCTGTAGTTAATAGCTCTGAAGAGGTATAAATTCAGTATAAAAGATATTTTCCTAGAATTATTTTAAACAACGAAAATTTTTCAATGAGAATTAATTTATTTCAGATGGACCCTGTTGTACACTGAGTTTGGAATAGTAATTCGCTCTCAAAGAAAAGGGATTACGTAACTTGTCTCTGAAAACTCGCTAGATTATTTTTTAATATAAAATTAAGGTCAAACAAGTCGAATTTAGAAAAATTTTATCAAGTTTCATATTACAACTGCTTCTATTGTAATATATTGATACGTATATAATTATTTTGATAATACGAGTTTGATGTGCGCACTCGATCAGATCGTGAACAAGTTTGTTAGCAATTTTATATAATTTATTAATTTTTGAGAGATGAGATTATTTTCACTGAAAAGTTTTTGTCCGCTACAATTAAATTAGCTTTTGCTGCCAGGCAACAGGGATTAAAATCTTTTATCTTCCATACTTCAAAAGTGCATTGCTCATTGATGAAACAATGTAAGTGAGTCATTTAAAAAGTAATTTTATAGGCATTTCTTAGCAACTTTTTTCAGCAACTGTTAATTCTTACTATAATGTAATAAATAAAATACTGTTCTAACACCGTACAGTAAGATCACTCAAAATTTCTAACTAATTAATTATTATAACAAATCATCTGCTTTGAAAAGTAAAATTTCTCAATAATAGCAAAATTTTCTGGTAATACACAATTATACTTGCAATCCTCTCTATATATTTCTTTTCCTAATTTTATTCAAATGAGGATTTTCGTTTTTTGGACGGTGATGTTCTTTTCAATATTTATCTAATTTAGGTTTAAAATAAATGTAAAAACACAAATGCCGACACTTTAAAAATGGACCCCCCCGAACTGAGTTATAATGTTATTTAACAGCAAAGATTAGTTTCATATACATAATGCCTCAAAAGGTCATTGCAAAATTTAACATGCTGGTCTGTCATACCACTATAAACAAGATTTACGTACGGAATTGCGTCCGAAAATGCGAATGGCGACCGCTAGAGGGCAATGTTCACAAGCGTAGAGGGGAAGAAAAAAGGATGTGAAAAGAGGTGTTAATATGACTTTTTTTTTTGTAGAACATGGCTAAATCCCAGACGGTGTCCAAAATTCTTCTATTCGCCGCAATGCATGCTTCACTGCGTCGACGCATGGACTCACGGACCCGTTCAAAATGGGCACGTGTGTTACCAACACCCCCTAGAACTTAACTTCAACATGTTGATTCTAGGATGTGCTGGTGTCACGGACACGTGCTGCAGCTTCCACGATCCTCACGACGAGATCCATGTTCGATGTTCCTGTCGTCTCGTATACCATGGACTTCATGTAACCTCACAGGTAGAAATCCAGGGAAGTCAGGTCGTGGAATACGGTGGACATGCGACTAGTCCACCTTTGCCAATCTAGCGATCAGGATATGTCTCATCAAGGTATTCCCGCACAGTGGTGCTAAAATGTGCAGGCGCTTCATCATACTGAGAGCAGATGTTTCGGCGTGCAGCTGCTGAAACGTCAACCATCAGATCCGGCACCACTTTTTTCTACATAAAGTCGCACAAAATGCAAACCTATTTAAATTTCTCCTGCAGCGTCCTCGCCCGAAATGATCACACTTCTCCCTCTTCCATAAGCCTGCGAACATCACTCTCGCCTTTCGTATTTTCGGACGCAAATTCCTATGTAAATCTTGTTTGTCGTGATATGACAGACCAGAACGTTAAGTTTGGCAATGACCTTTTATGATACCTTGTATTTGTAACAGCAGATATTCTATTTATTTAATAGCCAAATTTTCTATAGAGTTTGGGTCCCTTACAATTCGAATGCAGAAAATTGCTAAATCCTGTAAGCTCGACCCAGGTTCAAATACCAGCAAATAAGCGCACGGGTAATATCAAGGCTTTTCTTTATCGCGTTTCCATCAGCTGCCGTTAGTTCAAGCTGGGGTTCGAGAAAACCGGCGAACGGGCTGGCTTTATACGGGATTTCCGTACTTTTCTCTTTAGTGTAACGTTGATACGAGACTGATTCCCTTAGGAAGTCCTTTAAAAGGCATTCCTCTCCTTATACAGATAGCTTTAGAGTGCTCTTGAGTCGCATAAACACGAATCAGCTTCCTTTTTAAAGTCCTCCATGAAGGAATTCCTGTCGTTAGCTGGATAACAATCGTACCCTTTACCATATTTGAGCAGGAAGATAGTCCTCGAGCTCTTTTTCATATTGGAATAATCTAATCCATCCCACATTCGAGTAAAGAGATATTAAACCGTTAAAGTTTTCCGAATTGACTACCATTACAAGTTTTCCTTTGTTAAGCAGTGGTTTTTTTTAATTTTTTATTTTAGTGGTTAAGCTTTATACAAGTATATTAGTAATGCCTGTTACATCATCGGCACCATGCCATATCCGCGAATCTGAGAAATCGTTATTTTGAGCAAAATGTTTTTCTCAGTTCAATAAGCATTCAGCTTCTCCTCCCCCTTAGTAATATTTTCTTATGACTTTTATATGATAATTCTTTTCATATGGCACTTAGGGAACATGCATTTTTCTGTTTCGATGTACTACGTTAAAAATCACCCAAGAGAACATTTAGGATAAAAAAAGGAAGTTGAAAGGTTTCTGATTCTAACTGCCACCCAAAAGGGTTTGGCAAAGTACGCTTTAACTGAGCTCGTAGTGAACCAGTCTGCGGTTGCACTCACTTCTAATAAACATTCTTCTTTTTTAAAGATCTTTTTAGCTTTGTTGTTAAGCATCGTTTTATTTGCACATGCGCCATATACATTTCAGCAGCAAAATCGCAAAAAAAAATTTAAAGCAACGTATGTTTAGAATTTCCAGTGCAGTGTTAAGTATTGCCATAAATATCTCTCAGATTTTTTTCAGTCTTTTCTCAATCTTTCCTTCATCATATCAATGCTCAGTTTTCTTAGTAAGATAGCTTAGAAAACTTTTTTTAAAATCGTTTTATTATAAAGTTTTATGCGTTAACTTCATTTATTAAATATCACGTTCTTTGAACTTACGTCATATGAAGTTCAGTCCAACAGCAAAATCACAAAATATTAAAAATAACATACCTTTAGAATTTGCGACAGATAGTCTTGCCCACTGGAGATAAAAATGTGTTATTTCGCACAGTGTTGCCACTGCTTTCTTTCAAATTGTTGAGTTTGCTATCAGAAATCCGTTAAGTTTTACAAAATATGAAATAAATAATAAAAAAATTATCTAACTATATTCTATGAAAATGTAGAATATTTTTAATGAGATGAATCATGAATGAAATGGCATTTTATTATTTAAATCAATAATGAAAAAAATAAATAAACGGATACTTTTAAAAACTGCATCTATTGCTTTCAAACATCTTAGTTTGTTAATCCACAGCAGAGAGATTTAATCTGAAAGATAATATCTTACATTTTGCCGAATGGCAACAAACTTGAACAAAAAGAGAAACAAAACATTTATAGTGATTCGACGTAAAATCTCATTTCGAGACTAATAACCCGTTTTGTGCTTTAAAAAAAAAAAAAAAAAAAAAAAAAAAAAAAAAACACCTGAAGAAATGTTGATTTTAAATTACGTCCAAAGGCGCGGTTTTTTAACATTTTGTGTGTTATATTTATACATTAAATATCATGTTCTTCGCACTTAAACCATACATTTCAGTTAAAGACCAATATCCGAAATTAATTTTAAACTGAGCATATCTTTAGAATTTCCGATACACTGTCTCACGCGCTGGAGATAAAAATGTTTTTTCTGTACATCGTTGCTATTGCTCGCTTTGAAATCCTTGAAATTGTTAATCAAAAATTCGTTAAAATTTTACAAAATATGAAATCGAGAATAAAGCAAATTCCAAATTTCAAATTTGGGCTTCCAGATGCCCATATTCGCAGTAGGATTACGTCATTCAGAATTCGATGGCTCTAGGTACAGTCGTTTAATCACAATGCGAGAAATATACATACGTTTATGTAGATTCTTCATTGTTTAATTTCTTCAAGTATAATACAGGGCGATAATATTTGGTGGCAACGATCTGAAAAGTGAAACGGACATTCAGAGTGATTCGACGCAAAATCTTCTCAAAACGAAAACAATAAAACAATAGTTTCTCAAGGACAAAGCCCCTTCGGACAAA
>KK114554.1:36649-86435 GCA_000611955.2 Stegodyphus mimosarum
CAATGCGAGAAACATGCATACATTTATGCAGATTTTTCATTTTTTAAAATTTAATGCAGAGCGATAACATTTAGTGGCAACAATTTGAAAAGTGAAACGGGCATTCAGAGTGATTCAACGCAAAATCGCAAAACGAAAGTAATAGTCCTTCGGGACTAAATCTCTTTGGACTAAAAACTTAAGATTTTTTAGCATTATTCGGTCATATGTTTGCATGATTTGAATGCCAGATTATGTGCTGTTAAAAATGTAATATATGCAATATAGCGTCATATTTTGTATACCTATTAACATTATATTCAATTCATTTAATAAAAAAGACATTTTTTTTTCTTTTCCTTTGAGTATCTAAAAGGGTTTCCTTTTAGAAACTTAAAACATCTACCTGATTTATTCTTCGCTAATTAGGCGGGGGGGGGAATACGAACAGAAAATTATTCTGATTGCACTCTCCCCCCCCACAAATAGTTGCCAGTTTCAAAACTTGAATTTCATCATCATAAAGAAAAATAATTAACACGTTAATTTCAACGGAGTGAATTAATTTCATAGATGCTAATCTAAATTTACTGCACTTGATGTAACCACAACAGTAAAATGGTTCTTCTGTTTTCAGAACTTATTACCCTAATTGGTCTTAATTATATATAATTATTATTTTGCTTGATAATAAAAAGAAGCATAAAGCGACCCATAGGCCCCACTTAACAATTTTTCATAAAAAAATTAACGGTGCATAAAAAGTGTCGCCCCTATTACTGGCCTCAAACGGTCGCCATGCTCGACGAGTCTACGGGCACGTAGGCAACTGGGAAACACGAAGAAAAAGGACATGGGGGTGGGTGGCGAAAGGGGGGGCAGAGAAGAAGAGGAGTGTGAAGTACAGCCGAGCACTCTTTTCCACTCGTTACACAATGACTTTTTTTTTTCTTTTCTTTTCTGTTTCTTTTTATAGATGAGCTCTTGTCTTTTCGAGAATGATGCTTATTTTCGAGTTCTGCCTTTTGTTTTTTTTACTCGTTCTGCCTTTTGTATAATAATTTGTTTTGTTTGTTTCTTCGCTTTTTTTCCCTAAACTTTTCCTCTGGCGATTTAGTATTATCGTCAAAGGAAGAATAGATGGATCATCGATTACCCCTAAGGAAGAAATCGTAATCCTTTTATTTATGCATTTATGTTGTTTTTTATGTTCCAAATGACGTAAGCAGGTGAATGAGACAAGTCAATACTTAAAATAATAATAAAAAATAATAATTAAAAAAATAGAAATTAAGGCAGCAGGCGTTGTGAAATGCTGTTAAGTATAGGAGTTTAATTTGAAAATAATTTCGTGATGTTTTAGAGGAAAATGAAAAAATTACTACAAATCTTAGGTTAAAATGGGCTTCATAAAGTAATCTGACTGGACGACCCCACCGGCTCTGAGCTATAGTGGCGCCCTCTGTTAGGGATTTTAATTTTGTCAAAAGAATTTCTTTCTCATTACAAGCAAAGTATTTTACATTAAGTTACGTTTTCAGTTACTCTTATATCATATTCCTATTTAGGAGCAATTTTGCTGAACTGGAAAAATACTGTGTACTTAAATTTCAGTATAGACTGCTTATAAATCCTATAAATAGTATTCCATAAGGCAATATCTCTGGTATGACAGTATAGAAGTAGTATGTCTATAGTCAGGGGAGTAATACGACCCGCGCGGCCAGCTTGCATAAAAGTTCCCGCATCTTTATGCAATCTGGGCATTGTTCTGCAAGGTACGAGGGTGCCTCAGCATGAAGACACAAAGGTGCCGGGCACGCTTATAAATTTCCGAATGTACCATGAAGAATGCATACTTCATAAAAATTCCGGAGACGTTATTTTAAAGATCTAAGTGAATAGTCACCGACTTGAATAAAGGGGCTGGTACATTTTGCAACTGTTCATCAAGACATATGGGATGCCCGGCACACTTACGAATTTCCTTTCAGACCTTAAAGAATGCAACTTTATCAAAATGCCACGACGGCCACAGGCGAGTCTTTACTATAAAAGCTTGCCGAATGCTGGGGCTACGTTAGGAATACTTTGGGCGTGCGGCAAAATCGCGTTCCGAAAAGTTACCTTTCTATGGAAAAAAATGCTTTAAGTGTAATTCGTATTAAGGAAGTATGCATGCTTTAAATAAACCTAAATATTGTTGTAACTGAAAGGAAAAAAACAAACAAATGTTAATTGAAAGATTTTAATTATTCTTAATTAAATACACGAGTACACGAGGCAGTTCTTTTTTTAAGTATATAGGGATTTTTGGCTGGGATAATGGATGACGCGACTCTTTAAAAGCTTTGCTCTAAAGAGAGCAGGGTTTTTCAATGGCTTTCATAAAGTGTCTTCTTCTTGCTTCTTTTCGATCAATCTCCACTGCAAAATCAGACAGTTCCTGTGCCTTTTTTAACAATTCTTCTGACTTCTTGTATGGTAAAGGCATTTTATTTTCTTCTTTATTATCATTGCTTTCACCCTTGGTTGGCGTTATAAGACCAGCAGCTTTTCATTCGTCATTTCTCGATTAATTCTTTGACTTCTCCTATTTCCGTGAATGAAACTCCTTTGGTGTCAGTAATTGCTTTCGCAAATTATTCGTTTTTTTTTTTTTTTTTTTTTTTTTTTTTTTTATTGCAGTCAGCGTAAACTAACTTTGAAACTGTTGATAACTTCTGACCAAAGATGATACCAACAAGCATTGCTTATTGATGAATAAACGCTGAATCGCGTATGATGGAAATCTTAGCATTGGGCAAATTCACCGGAAGCAATTAAGAAAACGCGTATATTTTGTAAAATTTTAACGAATTTTTTAACAAACTCAACGATTTGAAAGCGAGCAGTAGTAACACTCTACAGAATAAAACACTTTTATCTCTAATGCGCGAGACTATCTATCGAAAATCTAAAGATATGCTATTTTAAAATACTTTGTGATTTTGCTATTCAACTAAATTTTATATGGCGCAAATACGAAGAACGTAATATTTAATTAAGAAATTTAACACACAAAACGTTAATAATAAAAAGACAAAATGTTTTGCAAGCCATCCTGCGCAAGAAAACTAAACAGTGATATGATGAACTGAGAAAAGACGGAAAAAAACATAAAAATATATTCCGACACGCTGCATCGGGAATTTTAAATGTATCTGCTATGTTGCTTTTAGAATTTTTGTAACTTTGTTGTTGAATTGCATATGATGTTAAGTCAAAGCAACAGCACGGAAATGGGGTGTGGTTTAGAGTCTGTTATAGCAAAAAACTTAAATGGAAAGAGCTCGTTCAAGTTCTTTGGCTGTAATGACTCGATTGAAGCTGTATCATAACCATCTTAGTACACTGTCGCTTCTTCTGCTGGGATATTCAGGGACTGAAACACCAAGTTTTCCATGTTTTTCTAAATTTTTTCCTAAGCTGCATGTTTTTATTTCAGCTTAAAGGAAAAAAAATAAATTATAGAGGGAGGGGGAGAATCCTAACATTTCGAAACATTAATTTTTAATTTTGAAATGAATTTAAAATCTTAAAATTCTATAACTCAATTTTACAATACTCACTCCCTAAGGATTTCATTTTTAATGAATACTTAAAAAAATTATTTTGGTTTTAATTTCAAGTCTAATATTTTTTATCGAACATTTTATTGATTAAGTTAATTTTTGATATTTTAGTATTTTCAAATGTTATAAAAACTTTAATTAATTTCATTAAAAACTAACTGATGCTTTAATTTTTAATATGAAAATATTGCAGTATTTCATCTATTACCTTTAAAGTTTTTTTGAAGTTTAAATAGTGTGAAAATAAAAATAAGTATAATTTATTTTAATAATGTTTCAATAGCTTGCGTCATTGATAGCCGGTAATTTTAGAATTTTGCTTGATTTTCATTGCTGCTGTCACTGACGAAGAAATTCCTAAAAGGCTTTGAAACAGTTATGTAATTTATTTGCCTATTTAGCCTTTTTTGTAAAGCGCACTTACTTTTATAATTATTTCATCGCAATAATATCATACAAAAATTTATCCAAATTAAAATTAACAGAATCATGTTTAAAAAAAATAGGATAGAGGAAAATATTAAAATTTGATTTAATGCTAAAATTCTAATTAATTAAAAAACAAACTCAAAAAATTCTAATTAATTAAAAAGCTTTAAATAATTGTTTTCTACAAAAATATTATTCAAAAATACATTAATCTTGTAATTAATGTATTTAATTCGCATGATTTGAATTTAAGTTAAAAGGCTCATTAAACAATCCAAATATCCCTCACAGGTGAATAATTAAATCTATACCTAATTTATTTCTACATTTAAATTTATTCAATTTTGTTTTGATTTTAAATTTGAATTAGGAGGCTCATTAAACAATTCCAAACAAACTACACATATCTATAATTAAATCTAAACTTTTTTTAGCTCCTCTTTTCCTGCTTTTTTGCAATATTTAAGTTAAGAGCAGTTTTTTATAGGTGTTGTTACGAGGTTTAGCATTTAAATTAGTGTAATCAAAAGCAATACTTTTAATTTGTTATTGAAGTCATTAACTATTTTTATGAACTAGCTGGATCCAATAAAATTACACTAACTAGGCTCATTAAAATTATTATATATATTTTTTTCTTTTCTATCATAATTATTTTACGTGCGGTCAGTGCAATTAAAATTTTGATGATAGCTCCCAAGTGATGCTGGAAAAGTAAATGCAAGAAGGTGCAGCTTTCACGGATAATTTTTACTTAAATATGTTTCGATGAATAGTGATGTTCTAAAGCATATACGCATACATTTCACATATTAAATTATTATATGTAGAATTCATATTTTATTAGAACTTTAATAGAGCTTATTAGAATTATTTAATTAAGAGTTATTCATGTATAGAAAATTTTCAAAAAAAATAATTAGAACCTCTCAAAGAAACCAAATAAATAAATAAACAAATAAATAAATAAATAAAATAAAATAAAATAAAAATAATTAATTAAAAAACTCTGAAAGTTTTCAGATTTTAACAGTCCCCCATAAGGGTTTGTTAAGGATTATTACGCTGCTTCTGAGCTTATGGGAGATATTTCCGGATTAGCTTTTTCTTTAGATGCACTTTGCATTGCGTTGTGTTTAACGTTCTTAGTACTCTGAAGCGTAATTACTGACTGAACTGTGTAATACTGTGAACACCTGTACGAGTATTTCTGTGAAAAATTCTAGAACTTTGATGCGTTTCTGTTGATAAAATATATTTTATTAACCCATCATTGGACCTATGTGCATTCAATCTACTACGAACCCGTATGCATGCAACAATATGTTTCACATAAAAATGCAGCCTCCAAAAATGCGCCTCCAGGAGAGAGCCTCCCCTTCTAGCTACACCACTGGACTCTACCGAGTTATAATGTAAAGAGAACCTACTAGATTCATCTGTGAACACGAGCTGCATTACTATCTGATACTTGAAACTTATTCTTTTACCTTAAGTAACCGAGCTATCATGTGTAAACGAGCCCATGAAATACACGCATAAGTCCTCTGGCAAACATTTCTTGCACGTGAACGTTTTTTCGTAGATGAAGCAAAATATATTTTTCTGTGGATATAAAATTATCAACAGCTAGCGGATACGCAGGTATAATTTTCCTTCTTTTGGCCCAAAGGCTCTGAAAATGGTTGTTAATCTGTATGTTATTCTGCTAAGGATTTGATTCCAAAGCCTGCTGATAGCACCACGACTAACATTTAATAATTTGGCCATTTGATCATGTGACAAAACCATTTCTACCTGGCCAACTTCTTGCTATCTTGGTGAATATGTTAAACGGCGTTTTTGAGACATTATGCTCAAGTTGAAAAAGTTTCGATATCCGCTATGACATTTTGGAAATCAAAGTGTCTTGTAAACGGGAGCATTAATGTAATTCCACTGCTATAAAACTAGGCACGCAGTTTATCAATAATAAAAAAAAGTTTGGGTATGTAAAAGTATAAAAAATTGCAGTTTTATAACATTTATTCATGAATAGCATTTTGTGGTCTTGCTGATTTCTTATTTTGAATGATACAAAGGAAAAAAAAAATGTTTGTTCCCTAATTTTTTTTTGAATTTATTAAAAGTACAAAAGCCCTTTTTTTGGAATTAATTTAACGAATGTTTCTTCTAGCGTTTAAGCTTCCAACATTTTATGAAAACAAAGGTATATAGCGTGTAAAATCTAACGTACTAATCTAATCTAACGTGTCTAACTAAATCTAACGTGTACGTCTAATGAATTTTAATAATGCGGACAAAGCACAATTAATGATATTGATTATTATGTCGATCATATTATGTTTATCATTAATGATAATCAATAAATCTGATAACTCTTAAGATTAAACGCAGAAAATGCGTGCGCAATAATGCGCTCATACCTTACATTCTTTGATGTTAAGTCTTTGACAATAATCTTATAATAACTGATAATGTCAAACTCTGATTGCAACTATCAGATAAAAAATTTGGGATTCCTTTTTATCTTTTGCAGATATTCCTAATCTTTTTTTCACTTTTACTGCTTCAAGAATAACTTTTAAGAACAAAGTTACATGATCCTGCTATGCGAATGACATAATATAACCTGTGTTTACTTATTAAGTTAGGGTTATATCTTCATTATACTTCTTTTATCAAGGCTTAAAATGCTAAAACTAGGCAAAAAAGCAAGCAGGTGGTATTTTGAATAAAACTGTGTAGATTTTGAGGGCCATCTGGCATAAGTCTTACTTTCTCAGGAACAAAATATTTTATGCGAAGTTTTTGGAAAGGTAAGAATTTTAATTTAATTACGTAAGCCCTAGCCCAAGGGAAATAGCGAAATATTTTATAGATGACTACTAGATGACATTACTTGATAACTATATATTTAGATTAACATGTGAACATTATATATTATCTGCATATTTGAAAAGCGAAAAAATATAAGAAATCATTATATAAAAATATTGAATGCTTTTAATTAGATATACTAAGAATTAAGGAAGTATTGCAATCGCAAAAATTTTCGGGTATCATATTTCAACGAAAATACCCATTTTGACCGATATCGAATGCAATTTAACGATGATGAATCTGTGCGTAAGGACAGAATAAAGGACTCTTTTTCTTAAAACGGCTTGCAAAAAGGATTTAAAATGTATTCAAAAGAGATTTCCTCATCACGCCTCTATGTACGTAGGTACGTATGTATCTCGCATAACTCAAAGATGAGTAACGTCAGAATGTTGAAATTTTGTATATATTACTGCTATGACATGTAGTTGTAAACCTAACTTTTTGTTGCAGCGGGCTGCACCAAAGGTATGTAAATATATATGTATAGCCTGTTATTCGGTTCTGTGAGATCAGTTTTTTTATTCTTAGATGTTGGTAAACTGAGCATTTTTTTTTTGCTTTAAAAATGATTCAATTATATTGTTCTTATCTTCCGGTTAAGGTTTTTATGCCTTTAGTTAATCTGCATGCAATAATTGCAGAATTATCAACAATTTAAAAGTTGTGTAAGTGCGGCTAAGCCTAATTTTTTTTTCTACCATAGCAACCATATTTGTTAACATTTGAAACTTAGCAGAATAGTGAATTATAGTTTCTGCAACTTCTTTTTGGGGGGGGATGGGACCAAAAATAAACTTTCAGTTTTGTGCACCGAAAAATCTGCCTTCTTGCCCGCTGGCTGAATTGCTTGTTTTTGCGCAGAAACTCTAATTTTAATTGCAAAATCTTTTTTTAAAATTATTTTAACTGTCTTTAGTGTTTTACATTTTTCTGCATTTTTTTATTTTTAGTAAAGATATTGTGAGGTTTTATGCATTTTTGTCTTGCCGCGAAGGGAAAGTTGAGTTAATTGAATGAGCAATATATCTCTAATGAAATTCGAGGAAATAAGTTTAAATGAAATGCAGCAAAAAATTGCTTATAATTTAATATTCCGTACAAGAAAGTCATGTGGTATATACATCATATTTTTATTTAAATCAATCCGATTGAAAAGTAAAAGAGATTAAATCTAAAGGATAAATATCTTTATATTTTGCCAAATGGCAATAAACTCGAATGAAACGTGAAACAGCGCATTGATTCACAGTGGATGACGTTTAAAGTGAATCAAAGCAAAATCCTGTTTCGAGACTAATAGTCGCTTTTAGATAGGGACAGGGAGGGGAAGATTGATTATTTTAAGACTCCACGATTCTTTCAGGAGCATTTAACCTGATATCGAGTAACTTACTTGGGCCAAACTTGCTACAAACATTTCTGTCAAACTGGAAGGATACACATGTTTATTTGATCGATGGGTTCACTTGAGCCAATTTCGAGCCTTAGGCAAAAATTCTTACAAAGGCTCCTAACACTCACTTTTCGTTTATGACGAGAAGAATATAGTATTAGGAGGAGTTATAGGATAACTTTGAACTTCACAAAAGATGCTGCCGTAAGGCTAGATCTAATCTATCTAAGCCAATAATTATGCCCTATTGCCTTACATGAAAAAAATGGAAGTGATAGTACTAGAGCCTAGTATGTCCTTCGAAGGTATCTTCAAACCCAGATCAAGTAAACATCAAATTTAAGTAAGTAGTTCAAGTGTCATCTATTATAAGGATTCAAGGATTAATTACTGTTTCGAAGTGCTTTTTGGTAAAACACCTTCACTAAATAAAGAGGAGAATTAGGAAAAAATACACTCATGGACAAAAAAATTAGCGCACCAAGAAGGAGTCGTCAAAATTAAACGAAATTTTACATATAAGTAAATGATAAGGAAATCAAAGAAAAAGGATAATTTATTTCAGAGAAAAAGGCAAAAGAACGGAGGAGTTAATACTCCGTTGGACCCCCTCTAGCGCGAATGCATGATGCGATACGATCGGGCATTGAGTCATACAATTTCTGTATGATGTCTTGAGACATTTCGTTCCATAGTTGCTGTAATCTTGCCTCTAGTTCATTCAAACTCGTGGGATGCCCAACTCGTCGTCCCAAATGATCCCAGATATCTGGGGATCGGGAAGGCCAAGGAAGGGTAGTAACAGTGCGGAGACAGTCTTGTGACACCCTTGCCGTATGAGGCCGAGCATTGTCTTGTTGAAAAATGACTCCTGGGAGCCGTTTCATGAGTGGCAACACATGTGGTTGCAGGATTTCATGAACATATCGCTGGGCTGTCATGGTGCCACGGAACAATACTAGGGGTGACCGTGTATTGTAAGCAATGGCACCCCATACCATCACACCAGCTGAGGGAGCGATGTGTCGCTGTACAGCAAAGGCAGGATTGAGACGTTCACCACGGGCTCTCTACACACGAACACGATTGTCATCACTGCCGAGACTGAAGCTAGATTTGTCACTAAAGAGAACCTGGTTCCATTCCGCTGCAGTCCAGTTTCCTCGTGCTCGACACCACTCTAAACGAAGGCGTCGATGGGTGGGCATCAAGGACAGCACACGTAATGAGTGCCGCGATACCAATTGCCCTTCCGCCAGGCGCCGTCGTATGGTTCGAGAAGACACAGGGGCATCTAGTGAAGGTGCTACCTGTGCCTGGATGGCGGCCGATGAAGCAGTTGGCCGTACGCGTGCATTTCTTATGATGTGGCGGTCTTCTCGACAATGGTCTGTCGAGGGCGTCCTGAGCCTGGTCTTCGTGTACATGACATCTCTCGGGTCCACTGGTCCCAACACCTCCTCACAACACAATCAGAATGGCTTAATTGACGAGCTACTCGCCTAGCTTCCATCATCCCGACGATTCTCCCCCCCTCAAACTGTGACAACTGCTCATATTGTCTTCAAACACGGCGTAATGACATGTCTACCTCAGCTCTTCCTTTGTAAATGATTCAGCACTCTCAAACAAAGCTTTGGTTACCTGTTTTATACTCCACAGAGTACGACGTTCAACGCCGTCTACCGGCTATACGTAATGCGCAATCAGGCTGTATTTCTAATCATTTGCATCTCCCCGACATGTAACTTCATTGCAAGTTTCGTTACGATCCCGCAATTATTTCTTGGTGCACTAATTTTTTTGTCCATGAGTGTATATGATAGACATGAAGGAAAAGTATAAGAGGAAGTCAGCTTTACTTTAGAAAGTTTAAGGAGGGAAAAAAAGGAAAGTATTTAAGCGTCTTTAAAATTTAAAAACATTAGTAGTAGATGTCATCTACTATTCACAAAAGTATTTATTTATCTCAGAGGCGTGAAGTTTCAAGAAGTCATTTAAGAAAAACTGCTTTCTGAAGAGAATGGATTCCCTGCTCCGTTTTGTGTAAGCTCACAAATGGACTATCCATTTCAACTTTGTTGAGAATAACTAATCTTTTAAAGAGCGATGCTAGGCTTCAAACATAATTTAAATTTCATTTATTTGCTATTAACTCTTTTGTAGCTTCCGCAATTGCAAAGGTTTCCAGTAATTGATTAAACACAGTTTATTCCAAAGTTTCATCTCCATCCTACATTTTCTTCATAACTATCGAAATCATCATTATTATATGATTCAAAATTCTGGCATCCAGGTGCCATATTCGGGTTGAGGACTACATTATTCAAAATTTGATGGCTCTAAGTTGTTTTTTCACAGTGCGAGGAAAATACATACATTCATGCCGATTCTTTATTATTTAATTTCTTTAAATATAATGCAGGCCGATAATATTTGGCGGTAAGTATTTAATAGTGATTCGACGCAAAATGCCGTTTCGAGACTAATAGCCCTTCTGGGCTAATAACTGAAATTTTTTGTGACATACGATGTTATCTTCTTATATTAAACGGAAAACTGTCACTTTTAGGACGATTCATAGCTATAAATGCCATGGTATCTGTAAGAGAAGAAGATTTTAACTCTATACATTAGTTTGTCAATAGAGTGAGTTTTTTTTGTGTTACATATACTCAGGAAATGACGTACTATCGGCGATTTGATAAGAGTTGATTTAGTGACGCAAAGTGGTAGAAGAAAACAGTTCTGATGTGTTTTTGGAAAAAAAAACAAATAGTTATCTCCCGATCCTGTTGTCTTTTTATTGCGAGGATTTTGCAAGAAACTCCACTGCAGATAAAAATAGAAAACGATGTTGTGAGAATTCCACTTGAGTTGTTAGATTTGCTAGTGTAACTTCCGCGATTTCTTAACTTTAAGGCACTGATGTCATCTGGAATGTAATTTGAAAAATATCATCAAAAATAATTATCACCAAATGTGCTATAATTCTCAATTTTCCTTTCTAAAAAAGGTGCAGAATATGTAGGATCCGTCAGAAAAATATGCACACACTTGAAAGAAAAAAAAAACTTTTATTGGCATTTGTACCGAACGTCATTAGAGGTTAATATACTCATACATACGGTTACATTAAGCGTAATATAATTGTAATTATTTAAGTATTACTTAACGAAATATTATTCAGTTTGTTTCTTTACATTCTGCCTCTTTTCGTTAGGTGGTTCGTTTATTCTAGAGTTTATGTTTATTGAGTGTCAAGCAATTTTTACCGTGAAGTTTAGAGAATTACGAAAAGCTGTGTAAGAATTTTAGCTTGCTGTCCTCTGCTGCCTTGCTGATGTAAGTGTTGCACTGTTTACGACTCCAATGCTGGTCTTGAAGTGAACACTGCTTACTGAGATTAGATTCAGATTTGGTAAGTCGTATGTCTGAATTTCTAAGGCGGTCAAGATTAAAGTTTCTATTGTCCTACTCACTTTTATCTGTACCTGTCGCGGTCTGGACAAAAGTATCAGTCTTTATTCAGTTTAAATTAAATTATTGAATTGATAAAAATTGTAAAGACAACTTGTATTTACCAGGCCCAATTAGTTGGTAACTTTATGTTTGCATATTTTAATTTAACTCCTCACAAGTGGTGAGGTGGATTAAATTTTACTTCTTGAGATGAATTGCTTAGAGTTAGCAATTCTTACAGTAAATTTCACTTTGGAATTTATGTAACACTTTAGTTTCGTTAGAAGTCGAGCTAGCTAAGTTACTTGTACCCACTGCAGGTGCTTTACATATAATCTTCTTGCATTTATACCTGTACTGCTACTTAGAATGCTTAAAGTTTCAGAGTGGAAGCCATTAGAGACCAGACACATAGCACAACTGAACCCTTTATACATAGATGCTTTAAGTTTATTTTACTTCAATCCTGTAGCTATAGCACAGCACGGGTTTAAAAAATTTTGTTTCTAATTTTTAGCCTATTATTATGTTTCTATATATATATGTGTGTGTGTGATATTTTACTGTGTGTTACTTGGAAGCGAGACGATGATCAAAGAAACCGGCACCCTCTTCATCTGGCAAACGTAACGGCTGAGGGTGAAGGCATGAAAGGCGAAGCTAACAAAACTGAGTTCGAAGTATTACATCTTTATTTTCCCGCATATCAAATAAATTTTTCTGGACAGGATTTTTTTTTATCATAGTTGAATACAGTAATTTTTATGTACACAGGTTAAAAAAAAAGTACGACGTCATCTTAGACAAGTAAGCGTAGCAAGCAGAGAGTTTGCAGGGCAGGAGAAGTTAGGAAAAGAAGTGGCGTAATTTCTCGCTAAGTAGTATTTATACTAGGCAGGTGCATATGGAAGCTAAACTGCGATTGGTTAATTTTAGGTTTTAGTTCTCTTTGCAAGCAGCGTTATGTAATTTGGAAAGATCTCGAATTTGGAAGAAAAGATGAACTTAAGGGAAGAACAAAAAATTTAAAATATTCACTTTTGAGGTTACCAATTGTTTCTTAACGTAACCATCGTATTTTTTTATATTTTACACACACATAAGACAGAAGACATTTTCTTAAAAGATTATAAGAACAAAGTTTAGAAACTAATAGACGAAATACGCAATTGCTGCAGGTTCGCAAAAAAATGGAAAAAAAATTAAGAAAAAGGTAAAAGTGGAATTTAAATGCATGCTTATAGTTTTTTCCCTATGAAGGTCGTAACTATTATGCATCTCGAATAAAGTCGCACCCTAAGGTGGTAGTACAAGTAAACATTTGACAATATTGAAAGCATTGCAAAGAAAATGAAAATAAAAATAAAAATAAAAAATAATAAATATTGATCTTCTCAGTTCAAGGCTTCAAACAGAACTTATCAAGGGGAAAGTGTTTTGAAGCCCAAAACCAAGTTGATCAACGAGTTCCGAACACAAGATTCGTTCCTCTGAAATATTTGAGATTCAGGACTGTAAATTCCGAAATATATTTTCAATTTAGAATATCTTTCAGAGACTCTCAAATGCTCAGATCTTTTCCCGACTTGTATTCGTAACCAACCCTGAGACAGGAATATTAAAACATAAACACAGATACTCGAAAAAATAAATTAAGATTCAAAATAAATAAATAAAATAAAGTAAAATAAAAAAATAAAAAATATATATATACATACAAAATCGGAAAAAAAAATTGAGGAAAATGAAGATTTACAATCATATCCAGTAAGGTATTCCCTGAATAAAACTAGTAGAGAAGGTTGAAATAGAAAACCTAAAACAGGGGCGGCTCGAACGCGTGTAAAATTAGCTTTTTTAGTCCGAAAAGATAAAACCAGAGAAAATTTGAAATCCAAAGTTGCAAAGATTGCTCAAATTAATTTCAAAAGCAGAAAACGATTGCTCATATATATATATATGGCGGGCTATTTTAGGCTTTGGTCACTATAAAAGCCAGAAGCGATGGTCATTTTATTATGGAACTGAATTGCCGATTGAATTAACTGAATTGTTGATCACAATAAGCGATGTATTTTTTATGTCTTTGGATACAGACGGGAAGGACTTCAGCAGTTCGATAGCAATATCCGAATGATAACATTAACCGTGACCATATTAAGCGGCGCTTACTATATTCATAATTATTATCAGCTGGAAATATTATAGGTTAAACTTATTTAAAGTCGTCTCACTTCGGTAGACTATTAAAGCAAAATTAAACTGAAGATGCCTCTCAACAGCAATGGTCACCGACTACTTAGAGGTTGGTAATTAACTGTAGTGAACGAATAGGTCATGCGCTGTTGTTACTTATGCTTACTTGTCTAACCGTAACATCACCCCAAGCCCACGAAATACCTTGTGGCAAAGAACGCTAGTTTACTCCTGTCGTTGGCAACAGCCTTGAGCACCATACAGGTGACAGTGCGATTTTGCTCAGTTCCTCCCCCCTTTTGATAGAAAGCACCCCAGGGTGATGGCTCCGAGAATCTCCCACCCCTCTTCCCTTCCATCAAACCACACGAGAGGACTTTCGGCTCCCCGCATATTTAGAGTGTCACCATGCCGCACTGGCACTATACATTTACAAACATCTATGCCTTCTCCGAGATTCGAACCCGGGCCCTTGGGCAACGCTAACCGCTATACCGGTTGGGCAGCAATAGGTCATCTGTAAGCGTGGATCGAGCTGATTCGCGGTTCGTAAAGTCTAATTGGCCGTTGTTCGCCATGAAGCAAGGTTGTTCGGTACACTTGTTATGAAGTACAGTTTATAACGTGAAGGAAGCAACCTTTATCAAGGTACCGAAAATTCTTAAGGTACCGACCACCACATCTAAGGTCTCTGTCTCAGCGAACATTCGCGATTTGCATAAAGATACTAGCGTTCTTATAACGGGGCATAGTTATGCAACAGTCCAGGTGGCAGATCATTCATGCGCAATGAGGTAAAGAATTATATCCAGCAATTATGAATTCGTGTGAAATTCACGATGTTTGATTAAAACGATGAGTTTATTGCCTTTATCATTAGCTCATCTTTCCATTTATTTTTTGAATGTCATTAAGTCATTTTATCTCTAGGAGCTTACTGTTTTGTGCTGCATGAGCCCTACAGCTGCACTTAGTACTTCATCCACATTCAAAGTGTCGATATCAGGTAATAAGGAGGTGCCACCACAGTGCCTTAGAAACCTTTCCGCATTCTCGATTGCCACATACGCTTGAAAATCAACGGAGATACATCAATGTCTATCAAGGCTCTTAGTTACCTGTGATTTAGAAGATGGGAACCACTTGGAGTCAGCTTATAGCAGTAAATTTGGAGACATTTTAAAATAAAAATTGAACCGAATGGCACCAATGCCTTAAATGCCGTGATCTCCGGTGCTCAAGGGTCACTTGAGATCAAGACAATAAGTCACCAGTGTGACTAGTGCAGCAGATTTAGAAAGATACATTAGTTAAAACTTCTAAAATAAAATTAAACTGAAGAACTCCAAATCGGCTAGCAGCATGAGTGTTTCGTGGCTTTCCTTACGTGCAGCGTCAATATAAGGCAGTTTTTATTAGAAAGTCCTTCCCGAAGTTATCCATTTCCTTTATATAAATGGTTCTCGTCTGCTTTGCTGCATAAAAAAAAAACTTGTCTTTTAAAAATGGGACTGACTGTAAATTATCCCTGCAAAAGTTCTAGCTTCGAATGTCTCCTCCCCTTTTTTCGGAATAAGTAAGGATTTACTGTTAATAAAATCTTCGGAATATTTTCCCTCTGAAGACTGACACCTGCATTGCGACATTTGATTTCTATTAATTGTTCAGCTAATATTTAGTTCGGCAATACTTTGAAGCACATTTTCCGGACGGGACGAACCCATCGGTATTTTAGCCATCTTATCTCCGAGAGGTGCATACAGTGCATCACAGTGAAGAACCGATATCGCATCCGCTAGAAGAGGAGGAAGCTACCACGTAAAAATTCAAGGCTGAAGCGGGATTTGATCCCGTACATCCTGGCTAGGGTAGCAGTCAGTATCCGTTCAGAAGACTATACCTTGAGTATTTCGGATAAAATATTAACTACATCAGATCAAATGTCCATGACGGGACACACAAGAAGAAGCAGTAATTGTATATATGCTTTAAAATTTTTGTCCACTTATTGCCAATCTTTTAGCGTGGCAGATATATAGCAATATAATGTACACCGAATAAAAACAAAAATAAGTTAAAGAAAACAAAGAAAAAAAATAGTCGATCGCCTGATTCTGGAACCGGATAAGTCCGGAATCAGCCGAATAGTCCTTCAAATAAAAGTCAATCTGCAGCCAAGTGTCGGGTAAACGAACTCAGCCTAAGCTATCGTAATTTTCTCCATGCTGTCTGGTTCAGTTATCGGACAAGTGATAACTTCTTTACCTCGTTTGAAGCAGATATGGAAATGGGAATGCAAAGCACATCTTTGACTGCAGGCAGCTGTGAATACTTATCGGAGGACACATGAGATAATAATTACAGCTTTAATTCTGGGTGATTAGAAAGCTGCTTCGAATTTTCAACATTTGAGAATAAAACTTTTTAGTGAGAGACATTGAAAGCGTTGATCGGGGTTGGGGGTGGGGAAACATTGTTAATGGCAGGGCTTGCTCTAGGCATTTCACGGCCTGACTCTGCGGGTCATAGATTCTTCTGCCTGTGTACCCTCGTAAATTCTGAAAATTTTGCCCCCCTAAATTCTGCTACCCTTAGCCTTCCCTAAATTTGTTGCTTAACGCTTCTCTAAATTCTAGAAATTCTACTATCCTTATATTTTGCTGCTTGATTTTTCTTTGAATTCAAAAAATTTTGCCATCCCTAAATTTTGCTGCTCGATGCTTCTCTAAATTCTAAAAAATTTGATGTTCGGCGTGGACGCAGCTATTCCACCAGCTCTGATTAATCACGATCTACATAGAAGTCATTGTGAAAGGGTCTAATCTACATTAGAAATGTCAGTAGCGGGTTTTTTTCTAAAATTTTTGCAGAAATACGTTATATTACATTAGGCCTATTATGTCTTTATTATCCATTGCCAAGTGTTGCCTCTGCACAACACATTGAACTGCCCAACCCCGTTCACGGTCTTGATATGCACTGTGACTTCCGATTTAATTTTGTCGGAACAATTATGCTTTACTGATTTCTAGAAGCCTGGAAACTGTTGTATGAATATTCAAAATCGAGTATAAGCTCATATTCAAAAATTCGAAAATTTACACACACACACACAAACACACACACACACACACACACACACACGCACGCACGCACACACACACACACACACACACACACACACACACACACACAAAGGTACCAAACTACAACATTTCTTTTCTTAGACTAAATAAATATATCTGTGTAAAAATGACTGGTTATTAGATTTTAGATTTCCATTTCGTTGAAGAAATGGAGCAGCTTTATTTAAAATTTTAATATTTGCAATTAGAAAAACTTCACTTAAAACACAAAGCAAATTTTTAACATTAGTATCAGTTTTATTTCATAGTAATTCCCAAATGAACCACTTCTAAGTTGTGACTTATGTATTGACTATCGATGACTGTCAAACACTGGTCATAGTTGACCAAAGGTCTTGATGGAACTTGAAGCTCTAGGCATTTCACTGTCCGACTCTGCGAGTCCTAGATTCTACTGCCCGGGTACCCTCGTAAATCCTAAATAAAACTTTTGCCGCCCCCACCTTTAAATTTTTTGTGCCGTTCCACCAGGGGCGTATGGGGTAGCTTGGTGAACATAAGTCTTAAGTGTACATCGGTATAGCAAACGAAGGCGGGGCTTCAAGTAAGGACCAATGATGGGTTTCTACTGCTCTCATGACGTTGAATCTTGTTGTTCATATTTTATTTCGCAGTTATCCGCAGTATCCACCCTGTATTTGCATTTCTTTCAAATTATTTCAACCACATAGTGAAATCTTCTCAATTACTTATATTTGAACTAATGTCATACCAGAAATGTTCACAAGAAATCTATAATGCTTTTATTATTTTGAACAGGAAAGTGGGCTGCAAAACATTTTCGACCACCTTGCTTTGAGCGCGGTAAAAGTCACACGGCACAACATAAAATGCTATTGGAAGCCCACTGGTGCTTTCTGGAAGCTCCATTCTCGGTTGCGATACATATGTGCACTTACGAATTATGCAACCGATGATTATCAATCAACAAGTCACCAGAAAGCGAGGATCTTGATGGTCATCACGGGTTTTTTTGGTTTAATTTTGTATTAATATTCTGTCCAAATTCATTTACTCACTTGGCGATCCATGGATTGACTGTTGGCGGCTGTCAATGCATAGGTGACACGGAACGAATGAGTTTGACAGTCTTTTTGTCGAACATATTCAATTTTGTCAAAGCACAAAATTTTGCCATTCCTTCTATTTTGATAATATATGAAAAACTGCTCCAGTTTCTTTATAAAGACCTCTACCGAGACATTCCTTTTTTTTAGGTAGATCGCCCTCACGTGTTTTGCCATAATTGACGAAAACTATCTAAATTTACAGCCGCTGTCCACCTGGGACAGTCAAGCTCGTAGATTACTGGTGACGTCTACCTTGATAGTCATACTTGGTTTCATTTTATTTTAATAACCTATCCAAATGATATATTTTGTAGCACATTTAATTGATACTACATCATCCGATAATTTCTATGAGCATTTATAACCTCACTATATTAATGCAAGATATTGTAATGGTGTATTTGAGTATTACGTGTCTGGCAAATCAAGTTTATTTACGTGCTCTTTCTCATCGATTAGGGCACTGCTTGGACTGACCTCCTGCCTCCGTATTAGGCGGGAGGTGGGTATTCGTGTCAAAAGCTTTCCTAGGAGAAGTAAAAAGAAATTGTAGTCTAGTTTCAGTATCTAAATTTCAGTTTAATACCTGGAACAAATTTAAACTAACCAGTTACAACAGACCTACTAGTTTAAGATTTAGTCCTCCAGAAATTATACTTAAGTAGGACATAAAATCTTTATTAAAAATTAGCTGTTTAAAATAGCAAAGAGAAATGGCTAAAAACTTGCTACGATATTATAACACTATAAAGTAAAGCCACGTAAAAACTTCTGAACTTATTTAATGATGAAAAACTTTAATTATTCAAGATATCATAATAGAGCATTTATTTTACTGGATGGTTTGTGCACGAGACTCGAAACAAATATTTCTCTCGAGAGGCATTATTTTTTATTTTATATCGACGCAAAATATAGAAACTGAAAATAATAAACACCTCTTCGAGGCGAGTAATAATACCTCTCTCTAAAAATGAAATAAGTAAACAAAATAAAAACTTTTTTTTTAATTCTGAAAGGATTCAGATTTTTAACATCGCATCAGAGGGTTCGTTAAGGTCTTTTAAGCTTTCATTGAGCTCTCAGTTGACCAATCTTCTCTTGTTAACTTAACTTTTTTTTCGTCTTTTTAACCTTATTATTAAACATCGCTTTCTTCGCACTTACGCCACACAAAATTCAGCAGTAAAATCACAAAATTTTCTAAAGAAGCATATTTTTAAAATTCCTTAAGTTGCCATATATCTGTTGCATATATATAATTTTTTTCTTTTTTCAGTTCATTATATCATTGTTCAGTTTTCTTACATGACTTACAAGAGACAGGAGACCATCGATAGAGCAGCTACACCATCATTTCGACTTTCAGCTTTTGTGTTCTATTGATGGAAACTATCTACCATCCTCTATCAGCGGCATTTATTTGGAATAAAATTTTACACAGTTACAATAGTTGCACAAATGTACATATGACATAATAGGACATAGATTAGCAATGTGGTATTTGCATAGATGACAATGTTTACAATAAAGCTCATAGCGTAGTATTTAGAAAATTGTTACATAGGTTTAATATTTATGCTTACAGATAGTATAGATAGATATACTTACAGATTTTTATATGTAATTTTGAAGAATAATCAAATTATATAATACAAAATATCCTTATCCATTTTAAAGAATTTGGACACATATAATTGAGAAATATTTAAGCCAAAACAAAAAACGAATAAGGAAAACACTAAGTATAGAATAAACATTAAATAAATTTACAAAATGTAAAATGTAGACTACGTATAAATATCGTAGATATGCTAAAAATAAATAATGAATTAAATAATATGACATGACTTACAGAGACATGACATATCTTACATGACTTACAGAACTTTTTGTCTTTATTTATTAAATATAACTTTCTTGGCACTTACGCTCCCAAAAATTCAACAGCAAAATTGCGAAATATTTAAAAACAGCACATCTTTAGAGTTCCCGAAAGAGTGCTAAGTTTAGCCCTGCATGTTTTTAAATTCCTTCTATAATTTCTTTAAAAATAATAAATGACTATAACATTTGATGGCAACATGCTTTTATTTGTGTTGGCTTTATATATATATATATATATATATAATATTTGGTGCATTATTTCTTAAAAACAATACATAACAATGACATTTGGTGGCAGCATCTTATTATTTGAAAGTGATTGGGCACAAAAGTGATATGGACAAACTGGCGTAATCGAGAGTAATAGCACCTCATTTGTTACTAAATGGATAAAGAGGCTTGCAGTTTATACATAACTACAGAAATTTCTTATAATCCTAAAATTTACTATTTATAAAATTTTGCTATTAATTCTACTATTGTAATCTATTTGTATAACCTAGCTTATAGCAAACCATAAAGTGGAGTCATAGATTTTGCAATCGCTAGGGAGTTCAAAATTAATTTTATTCGAGAGATTCAATGTGGGTTAAAGTAACGTTTGCTGCAAAATGCTGCCGACTTCCGATAAATGACATTTTAAATGGTACGCTTACTAGGTACAATGCAAAGTAATTTTATAATGTTAAAGACAAATGGAAGATCTTGTTGATCGTCGATTGTCAATAACATGAACTGGAAACAGTAATATCTCTTAAAAAAGGGGGGGGGCAAACAAATTCACGAATTCATTGAGATCAAGTAAATTGGAAAGAAACGGGGATAATCAGAGGAATTTTGTTGGAAAATTGCCAGCCACACGATCCTGTCTTATCATATAGTTTAATCGAAGTTTTACTGTATACGAAAGTAGTGTTTATGGAATGGCTTATGTAAAGCCAAAGCGAGTGTTGTAGCTGACTCATCTGTCAACCTGCCAAAAGTAGGCTTAAAGTGATTTCAGTGTCCCTATGCAGCCTTTCGGGAAACCTCATCAGGAGGTGTGTTGCAGATTTTTAAAGCTTCTGTGATGAAGAATATTAATCATCCTTTCCTCCAAGAATACAGAGGTCGAGCAACAGAAGTTCTAGGCATTTAGCAGTGGCGAAGTGACGATCGATTATCTTTCAGAAGACTATTTTCCCACTTTAGAACACCCGTGCCAAGATATAATTAATCTACCTAAAAGTGCCTAAGGGATAAAGAGGATTTATTTTTGTTTAATGTACTGTCTTTAGAACCAGAAACCATTACTGTAAGTGAAGCCAGCTGAAATTACGAATGATATTAATTTTGTGTAAATGGGATAGACCACGTATTCATTAAAAGAGGTTGTTTTGCTAGATATTGAAAGAATATGGGGTTAATAGTTTTTGAATATTTATAAGAAAAAATCTGTTGCGGACACCATGTACGGCCTGTTAAATTATACACATTTTTTGTTGCACTTCAAGTTATTTTCTCGAATTATTCTAAATTAATTAACCGATCCCTCAAGGCCAGTTGAAAATGATATCAAAAATTGCAAATTTGGCAATTCAACTTCCCGGTCAGTTTTTGTCTTACGGGAATCAAACTTCATGTAATTTTATTTGTTCATAACGAATATTAAATTTTCCCAAGAATTAAAAAAAAATAGGAACACAAAACCGTTTTCCAAAATAGGAACCAGGAGACCGCATTGAAAGTTAAATTCGTTATTTATCCAAAATTATTAGTTCAAAGGGGCTTTGTTCCTGAAGGACTATTGTTTTCGTTTCGACATTTTGCGTCGAAAACATTAAATGTCAGTTCACTTTTCAAACTGTTGGCACCAAATATTAGAGCCCTGTATTATATTTAAAGATATTAAATAATGAAAAATGTGTATAAATATACGCATGTTTCTCGCATTGTGATAAAACTACGGTACCTAGAGCCATCGAATTTTCAATGATGAATTCCTACTGCGAATGTGGGCATCTGGAAGCCCAAATTTGAAATTTGGAATTTGTTTTATTATCGATTTCATGTTTTGTAAAACTTTAACGAATTTTTGATTAGCAAACTCAAGGATTTCAAAGCGAGCAACGGCAACGTTGTACAGAAAAAACAATTTTATCTCCAGCTACATGAGACTGTGTATAGGAAATTCTAAAGATATGCTCAATTTAAAATTATTTTGCGATATTGCTCTTGAACTGAACTTTATGGTTAACTGAACTTTGTTTAAGTGCGAAGAACATGATATTTAATAAATAAAGGTAACACACAAAATGTTAAAAAAAGCGCCCCTTTGGACGTAATTTAAAATCTGAAACCTTTCAGATTTTGTTTTGTTTTGTTTTTTTCTTTTTTAATTTGCTCACGACCGGAAAAAAGAGATATCGTTCATACTTTTAACAGAGTGAATTTTAAACAGTTTTTTTAAATAATTTTAACAGAGTGCTGAAACCACATTAGGCGTTTTTATCGCTTATAACAAATGTGCCAAATTTCAAAACGCGCCAAGATGTAAATTCACGTATGTCTTAGGAAATTTTGAATTAAAAAAACTCTAGCTTTTTGCAGGTATGCTTGGAAATACATCTACTTTAAGATGATGGTAAAAATTTTATAGTTTATAATTCACAACGTTTTTCGAAAAATTTATGAAAATTATTTAAAAATACAAATTCTAATAATAAATCATAAATAGGTGAATTTTATTTGGAATGAATCTAAATTTCTAAATGTGAAAGGAATAATCAAATAAGTTTAATGAAAAAGAGATATTAATAAATATATATCAAATTCAATTGACATGGAGGAGCTAAAATTCTGTGACCTAATTTTTTAAAAACTACTTGTGCACTTGTGCGATTTTTACAAAACCTGCCAGTTTGGCATAATTTGAGTCGTAGAATCCAAATATGGAAACAAATTGGCATGCCGTTTCCTATATTAGAAGAATGCTAAATATAAATCTAATACATATCCTAAGTCACGCTTTCGAGACATGAAAAACGCAAGTTGAATTTTGTCAATCTGCCTAGTAGAATGGAAGATATAGAGCTAGCTGTCCCGCCACCCTTTTTTCTCGCAGTGTACATATATAAATTGTTATAAGAGGGTTTACACATAATCATAAAAGTGCTAGAATAAAACATGTTCTCTCGCTTTTCAGAAATTTTCTAAATGTATAAGAACTAAACCATGTTATAAAAGGCATGCCTGTACTTGGTTTATAATACGTCCGACTAATATTTTTATGTACATCTGCAGTATTATTTTGTTCGATAAAAGATAATTTTGAAATCACATATTACATTAAATCTTTCCACTTACCCATTTGGAATCTCTATATTTTATTTTCTCCTCCCCCTTCAATTTCGTTAAACCTCTACATCCCTTCAGTCACATTAAATCTTTGTCATGTGTAATTTACTTTCAGTTACGTTAAACAGTTTACAGCCATGTTCAATGTGCCTTCGTTTATGTTAAGTTTTTACTCTCACCTTCAGTTACATTAAATCTTCGCAGTTTGCCTTCTTTCCTTCCTTCAGTTACGCTAAACTTTTCTTCTGATTTTTTTCACAAAGCGGAGGAAATTGACAAGTGTAGGTTTCCTGTAAAAACGAAAGAATGTAATGTAAATTTCGTAAAACAAGGATATGTAGGATATGTATATAACGTTAGGAATATTTTATGTGGGAGCAATTCTGTAAAAACACATAAATAAAATAAACACAAGGTTTTTATTATAATCTTCTGTGAATGCGGATTTTTATCTCCTTAGAAGCTTATTTTAACATTTTATTTATTTATTTCAAAACATCGTCTTCCGCCAAAAAACACACAGATTTGCACTTGCATTCATCGCAATTTACATTGCACATAAAAACAAGTCACAGATAAATTCGGAAACAACGAATATAATAATATGTTTCCAGAACTGCCTTTACCTTGACACTTTCATACATATCTGTGTATTTTATATATATAATGCATAGCATTTATACTCGAAACGATGCGATATTAAAGTGACTATAAATACAGGATTATGTTGACTAAAACAAACCACAAGGGTGCATTTTCTTTAATAATAAATATTTTCAGGAACGCTTTGAGGTAATAGTTCCATTAACTGTCAACCGTCATTGTTGCACAAAATGATGAATATCGTCTGCAGAGGTAAAGAATACATAATTTTAGATAAAGACATAGCGAATAATTCATACCTCAGATGTAAAAATAGTTTAGTGTTCATGGTGTTAAATGACGCAGTAAATAATAATCGGCTTTTTTCCGTGTTCCTTCCCCCCCATTTAATGGTTAGTTTCAGAGTAGTTAGGCTGAGTATACACTGAAATTCAGCTGGCCAAGGTTTTTGAATAAAATGTCATTTTGCGAAAGCTTTTAGAGGTAATATGTCTGAATAACACTAAATGAAGCGAAGAATAACAGAAGGTTTATTTTGGGGTACTGCAAAATTTTTTTATTACTGCTCCCATTGTCTGCATCTTCCTGCCTTTGTTCTATTCTGAATCGAAAACAAATCTAGTTTAAGCATGGAATATTTGCTATTTTAGGAAAGTTGCATTTAAGGCTGATTACAAGACAGTAGAACTTTGATTATCGAATTAATTCAAACCGAGTAGATTCGGATAATCAAGTAATGACCATCTGAAATGCTCATTGTGGTAAGGGTGGCTTTACTTTTATTATGTAAGAATTACTAAGAACCGAATTAAACCACCAGTCAAATTTAATCATATGAGGAAAAGTTAATATACAGATGCTTAGAGAAAGATGAAACTTTGATGGAGGTAAAAACACGTGGTAGGGCATACCCGAAACAATAATTTTTTGTTATAAGATGCACGATTAAAAAAGGAAATGCAAATGCGCTAAAGCGGGCCTGCTTGCCAGCAAACATCAGTTTTACAAATAAAATGCTCTAGAGGATCTGATAATCTATGTATCTGAGGATACTTGAAGTATTCCCACCTGGTACAACCTCTCAAAGTTATCATTGCATCATGCCAAAGGTCTCCATACTTGTTTTTTGGAGCATTCGCTTCATCGAACTACAATATCATGGCTTTTTAGACAAATTTTTGTTGAGCGAGTGACGGCTCAGTCGGACCGTAGGCTTGCACACCTGTAACATAACCGTATCCGCATTTCTGAGACAATCTATTAGATAGAATTGACAAAAAAGCCAGTATGCTGTTCCAGATTCGACTTGGAAAAAGGTACTGTATTTTCTTGCGAAAGATCTTGTCAGAATTACTGACGGATATTTCAGCAACCATTTGACGGCGTATGTGTTTCAGTAGGATGGAACACTAGCTTATTTCCGACAAATTAAAAGGATTTATCTGAATGACACCTTTTTTGGCACTTGTAATGGCCACGGTTGTCCCATATCTAAAAATTTCCAAAATCACCCGATTTACCCTGCCTCGATTCCTTTTGCGGGGACATCTCAACAGTCTCGTTTATGAGACTTCCCTTAAATCTAATGAGGAATTCTTCGCCAGAAATTCGGATGGTGCAACAGTTGCTAGTTATGTGTCTGATGTGTTCGGGAAAGTTCGCCAGTCTTTCCATCTTCACTATGTACTGGCTGTTGCGCTATCGAGAAATTATTATAATTGGTCGGAATTAGATTTCTTTCCCTCTTTGTCATTCTTGCATTTGCACGTCACTTTCTTGATCACGAAGCGACAGACGCTTTACGAAACGCAGGTGTTACTGCCTGAAATTCCAAAATTTATTATATAAAATTTTGCACAGTTTCTTGTGAAGTTATCCTGCTAACTTTGCTTATAAAAATGTATTTCTCTTGGCAACTTTGTTTGTTTATAAAAAATATATTTCCCTAAATGCATTTGTTTACATATCGGTTAAAAAAATCAATGTAGAGTTTAGTTTATAATGCATAATTTAAATATACCTCCAGTGTAAAAAAAGTTATGCCTGCTTACAAACAGAAACTGAATTGAGTCAGGAAGGTGACTGAAATTATAAATCATACAAACTGTATCATTGTCCTTGTTCTGTGAATCAATCAAACAGCATATGTGCCATGCATCATATTTCAGGTCGGGAAAAGAATATTTCGTTATTTGTTTTGTAGGAAAAAGGACGATTATCGAAGCAACTAAAGCGCAATTTGTGAATGAGAAATATTTTAAATATAATACTTAAGGCACAGTTAATAAATAGATCAATGGCAACAGTAAAATTGTTGCTTGGGTACTCAGGAAAATGAAAAGGATTGTGGGACCACTGAAGACTAGTCTTTCCTAAGCTAAAAACGTTACGAAAGTAGATGGTATGACGAATAAATCATGAAGTCTGTAGTAGTAAAAAAATTTTTTTTGCTTAATAAGGAACAGTCTTGACAAACAAAGGAGGTGAAGGTAGTACAAAAGCGTCCAAAATCCGTTGATGGAGTATTCTTGGATGTTAGTCCTCAGAAATGCATCGACGATCCTTCTCATGTCAGTAGTTTCCTTTGATCTTTGCGCTGATGTCGATTTAAAGTTGGCTTTTTTTCTTCTCGAAACACCTTTTCTTAGTGCAGCGTCAGATAGCCTTTCCTTAACGCTCCTAAATTTGTAGAGCATCATTCACTCCTAGATCTTTTCTGACGGCCACAGATGAAACTCTTCTGCATTTGAGATACAGGCCTTTTATTCTTAGAGTTGATTTAACAGACATTTTTCGACTTCCTGTGTTTTCCTCAGCGACTTTACGTTTTATGAAGTAAGAATATTTGCTATCCTTCTTGCCTAGTATTTTTAGCTTAGGGAACAACTTCACGTTGTGCAGCAGTCTTACTAGTTTTTACACGTGTACCATAACACTTTCAAAATGGAACTGAATTCCTTAAATAATTGTACCATGAATCAGTTTAAATTGGATAAGAAAGAAATATTTGCTGATAAAATTACTTCTTTGAAAAATCTATTCAACATTTATAATGGCTCAGTTATTAGTAATTACTTGCAAGACCCGTGAAATTACATTAGCTGGATTCATTAAAATTATTATATATACGGGATGAAATAATTTTGAAGAATATGAGGATTTATTTTGTTGTAGGTAACTTGATGTTATATGACAAAGTGATTAGGAAAGGCACCGATTCACTTTTCAGTCATGGCCGAGAAAACTGCTGCGTAGTTGGCTGGGTATTGCTGTGTAGTGGATGATTGGATGGCATTTTGGAAGAAGCATTCCCAACTTGGTTAACATCATTTATATTCACATCTTATGCGATTAAAAATAAACATCACTTATTTTTAATCATCATTTTAGTTAAACATAATTTATTTTTGATGATGAATTTTTTTACCACATTATTTTCTTAATTCCTAGAACAGTAGAAGTGATAAGCGCTCCCCACCATTTTAGACAAATAATTACATTTCAAATAGCGGAGAGCAGCATGCAAAGGTTAACGGACACGTTGCCAGCAAGAAGGCGTTGTCATATAACTTGATGTTATATGACAACGTGATTAGGAAAGGCACCAATTCACTTTTCAGTCATGGCCGAGAAAACTGCTGCGTAGTTGGCTGGGTATTGCTGTGTAGTGGATGATTGGATGGAATTTTGGAAGAAGCATTACCAACTTGGTTAACATCATTTATATTCACATCTTGTGCGATTAAAAATAAACATCAAACTTCTTCCCTTCTGTCTCAGTGCTTTGACATTTCAAAGGAATTCTCTTTAATTCATTTAGCGAATTCCTTTTAGAGATTCAATTAAAGGAATTCACCTGAGATTTTTGCCCTCTGTGCTTCTTTCTGTGTCTCACGTGATCTATTATATAGTTTTATAAGGTACTTTATGTTATTTAACCAGTTTTTTATAACTTGGATCTGTATTACAACTTCTCCTTTTTGTTAGTCCTCAGGGTCCAACTGAGTTAAGAGTATTTAAAGGAAGGGTTTTGAAAGTTTTAAAAGACAGAGCTTTTTGGCAGTGATGCTCGCAACTTTACCTTCTGTCACCCAGCTCTGCCAGTTTATAATCCGATATTAGTCATTTACTAGGCAAAATTCAATCGCGCCATTAAAGTTTGAGCCAGATTTGCTATGCCAAATTTGTGTAGTCTTCGGCTGTGATCCCTTTTTAAATTTTAAATAAATTTAACTTTATGTTAGTGACGCTGACTGCCGTATCGATGGGTTCTGGTTCAAATCCTATGAAGGCACGAATGTTTGTAAGTATAAAGCGTCTGTGCGGCAAGGGGCACTCGAAATACGCTGAGAGATGGAAGTCCTCTCGCGAGGTTAGTGGTTGCAGAAGAGGCATGGGAGACTCTTGGATCGCCTTTCGGGATGTTCTTCCTCAAAATTAGGGAGGAAATGTATAGTTATCGCGGTGGGAATTGTACCTCTACAACCTCTGCGGTTAAATTCTGGTGTCCCTACCCAATTATGTCTGTATCTATTATTTTAATACTTATTTTATACTTAAAATTATTTTAATGGCGGAGTTATGATTCTACGCATAAGTTGTACATTTTGTTAAATTCAAGCTTTAATAACGAAGTTAGATTAAAACCTTCATAAAACGTTGTCATTCATTTTCAAAAGACAACAATAACTTGCTTGGTGTCTAAGAATCTGAAGGGCTTTAAGTTTATACTCGACAAGTCAAGAACCTATTGTCTGACTGAAAAGTGATTATTTGAAAATGTAAAGAATATGAACATTCAAGCTGATATACTAAATGAATATTAAAAAAAAAAATCTCTTACAACTGCTTAATCGACATTTAAAATTAATGACTAACAACGAAAAAGAATAATGCTAACAAGAATAAATTAATTTTATCTTGTTTTTCCAAGAATGAATACACTAAAAATATTATTTTTAAACAAGAAGCAAAATCTATGTTTGATTATACTGCAGCTCATTAAAATTTTGTCCCAGAAATATATTATAAGACTATCTTTATTTAATCAGGATATCCTTTGTAAAGAGGAGGAAGCCTTCTAAAAATAGAGGCTAATAAAGGAGCTAAATACACAGGATAAAAAATCTGCAAAAGGAAGGCACTGAAATTTATTAGTGTTATATCAACAATATGCAGACAACTCGAATGCACCATTACTTTAAAATAAACCAAAATTCAACTTAATTTTGGGTGTTGTTTTTTAAACTATAACTCAAGATGGAAAGAGTCCTACGTTCGATTATCTTTGAAAATTCACTAAGAATTTTTCTTAAAATCACCGCAAAATGTAAGGGTGAGTTTTACCTGTCTTTTCAAGTCTGATACTGGTAGTTTTTTTAGGGATGTGAGATTGAGACTTTATTGCCACAAATTTCAGCGTTAATTGAAAATATATTCTTTTCTTTCTCATTTCAGTGTAATCTTCTTGAAATTGCTTGAGGCGCACTTTCAAGAAGATTGATGACATTTCCGAATATACAATGATATACAGTATACAAGCCTTCTTGATATACAATATACAAGCAAACAATTTAAAAAAGTGTCAAAGTGATAAATAGGAAAATAAATTAAAACTCCATGTATAGTTTTGAAGAAAAACTTTAATTCTGACGTTTTAAAATTACATTATGATTTTCTTGTTTTTGTTGCTCTTGTTCGCTAAACCATCGATGACAATCTAGAGTCTACTCGAGTTCTCCAGTTGCTCTAGTTTCTTCAGATTTTTCTTTAGAAAATTCTTGTCACAATTAGAAGCGCTTACAATAATTGTGAGAAAAGTTTACAGCAGTATTAAAATATTTGGAACTTTGTTGTAAACATTGTATTTTAGAACAAACTGCAAAAATTCAAAAGGACGTCCTTCCATGTTGCAAATGAAAATACAAATCTGAGACACTTATATATTGTGGAGGAATTCTTTTTCATTAATTTCGTCGTGATCCTAATTTAGTTGATTTTCGTAAGTTACAATCAGAAGTTTTGACGGACTAAAAAATGTACAGTAAACCCTCGTTAACATCAAGAGGCCGAAAAACCAAAAGTTCACGTTAAAAAAATTCGTAAAAATTCGTGTTAACTCGGGGCTCAGATTTTATTTGAGAATATTTTTTTCTACGCGTTACCATTTACAGTACATATTACATAAGTACTATAATAGACTATGTATGGTGTCATAGAAAATACTTCAGTCCTACATTATTTACTGTACTGTAACTTGAAAAAATGCACTCACAGATTATTTTTTGGTGAAAAATTCCTGTATATTGCGCTATTGCAGACGAGAGCGAAAATACCTGGTGACTTCGCAGTCAACTTTACGCATAGCTTCCGTTAAATTAGCGGAGATTTAGGTCAGTTGACTAAATCAGTAAAATGTTCTAGTGTCCAGGCGTGTAACATTTCCTGATGGGTGGATGATATTGTCCTCCTCACTTTCTTCTGATGGCACTTCTTGCACTTCAGACACAATTGCTTGCACATTAGATTCCACTGGAACACATACAGTAGCATCGTTATATGCACTAACAAACTTTTCAAAACTAACAGCAGGGTTCGCAAAGTTTTCTAGACCATTCCATTTATCAGGTCAAGGGGTATCATTGTCACCATCTAACTCTTCAACAGTATTAGCGTCCTTATGTCTCCTAGCTCTCTTAAAATGATTTTGTATGTGTTGCAATGACACATATTTCCACGGATAGCTTCTATTGCATTCAACACACTTCAAGTTGGCGTTTCCGTTCCCTTTTCAGCAGCACACAGCAAATGGCAGCTCTCGCACGTCGATTTCGATAAGATCCCTTCATATCTGCGATCATGCCTTGATCCAAAGGCTAAAGGCCACTTGTTGCATATGAGAGGGAGTGAACCTTTTCATTGGTGAAGTTCAGATCATGTACGTTATGGGTTGTACACCTGTCCAGTGTCATAGGCAGATGCCTATTTTGAGCCACCATTCGATTATTAAAACGAAGAAGCCAATTACGAAATGATGAAGAGTCGATCCTAGACTTTGTTGTGGTGATAGTATATGCAAAATAAAGCACGGTTTATATTCTTAACAAAACATCGTTTCTCAGACTTACCGATCACCCAAGAATGGTGTTTAACATTGCCGTCTGCATTATAGACAGGAACAACAGTTAAAGCAGTTTGCTGAGTACTCCGCCTTGGAACTTATCACATTCCAAGGGAACGACTTGGAAAAAAGTTGTAAAAAAAGTTCAGTTTCGTCCATGCTGTAGACATCACACGGGGCGTACTTTTCTTTTACTTGGTCAAATTCAAATCAAACACCTCTCATCGGCACCTGCGAAGTTGCACACCATCTGCGTCCCCTTATCAGAGACAGCTCATGAGACCTAGGTTGGCATATTTTTTTTACGTCTGATAATACCGTTAATTATAGATTCAGTAATTTTAATTGAGGTCGCCTAAAGTCTCAAAATTATTTCAAGTACTTCCCCAAGATTAGAAAAGAAACAACTGCTGAGCTGATTCTAGATTATCATCTTTTTAGAATTAACTGCAGTTACACTTCAGTAAATTGCGGTATAAGGCTTTTCTCAGGGAAGCTGACTGATGTTTACTATACTCGTGGTAGAAACCAAAGAACTTGCATACAGCTATCTAAGGATGTGCTGGCACTCGAACAGGGATGAACTATCATGGTTTAGTAGCTTAGTTACAGTAGACGTTGGGTATGAGAGCTACAGGAAAGATAAAATATTTTATATATATAGTATTAACATACTTGAACTATATACAATTGCTTAAATTATTCTATTTTTATAAAACTTAGCGGAACTTAATTTGATCCCCATTCTTTTCGTCATTTATGAAGAGGTTCGTACTTTTGGAAAACTATTGGTATACTGTCTGCCTACGAGAACAGCTCCTGCCACAGTGTCTGGCGAGTGGCGGTCGCCATAGCAACAAGGCTAGTATATCTCAAACAGGGGCGAACCAAGGGTTGCTTTATTTTTATTTCGTTTTTGGCGACTGTTGGCTTAGGGGAAAAGCGTTATCATTCGTCTTCAAGACAACCATACGGAAAATGGGTTTCTACATTACATAGTTTTCGAATTATATGGTCCCAAGCCATTACTGGTTTGCTGAGCGCACTTTGACCTACTTTGACAAGACTTCATGACCAGCTGACGAGACAAGACAAGACCATTACGTTTCATCTCCAGCCCGATGCAGGTGGTAGATGACTGAGAGCGGAGACTCCTGGAGGCTACAAGTAGTTAACAAGGGCTGTCTCTGCCTTTTCATGAGTTTTTATTACAATGCAAATGATTTTGACTTGGTCAGGACAAGGGTTGAGAGTACGTTAGTGGTATATTTCAAATAATTTTTGAATAATTTTTCTTTTTTTCCCAGTGCCTAATGAAGCCAATCCGCAGCAGCATCCTCACTACCGAAGAACATCTTTGTGTGACCAATATTAAATGTAACACCATGATGTGCTTTGATCTCGTATTTAGAAACCAACTGTAACTTGGTGTAAGGCTCGCTTGTCGCTTTCCAACCGTTGAAAAGTAAAGACACGGTATAAAAGTCTAATAACGGAGGATCCTGAATTCCCGAGATTGGGCAGTCTAAGCAAGGCTAAGAGTGAGACAAAGACCATACTGATTGATGCTTGTTTTAAATTAAAGGGAAAATGCATCAAGAATTCATTCCTCCTGATCATATAGCCTGTCCTGCTTCTGTCATGATGCTGAGGCTGTTGAGAGATTTTCATTGCAAAAGACCTCAGTTGTGACTGAATGGAAAAAGTGGCTGTTTTACCATGGCAACTTAAGCCATGATGCCTTGATAAACGGCTTTGGTGAAAAGGACTCTGACAGTGGATTTTTCATTCATCTCACTTTATTTGGCCTACTCTAACTCTTTCGTTTCTCTTTTTCTTCTTTTCATTCTGGAGCAAAAGTCCAAATCAAAGACAAACCTTTAACTCCAGAAAGATTTTTGAAACCAAATCGCAGAGAATGCTAAACACTTTTCAATGAACTAATCCTAAAGAACATTTCCATCATGCCACAGTGATCAGTGCATCAATAAAGAAAGAGAATGTTCTGGAATCAAGAGAGAGAAGAAAATTAAATTAAAAAAAAATTTGTAAAATATGTTTAGCCTTCCCTCCCTTGCCGATCCGCCTGGTATTTGGCACTCTGATGAAATTTTTTTTAAATAATAAAATAATCTTATGCATAATAATATTATAAAGCTTAATATTCTTTCGGCGTATTAAATTTCCACTTCTTGACACATATTGGCTGACACACGTAGTTTAAAAATTGTTTTGACGTAATTAAGCAGACTGGAAATAGCCTTCTGTAGTAATAATTATATAAAATCAAGCCAAATGAAATAATTTGTTATTTTTGCAAACGAGGATATCAGACTGAAAAGTAACATATCATAGGTAATAAATTAAAATTTTTAGCAATCAGCAAAGGTTTGTCATCCTTTAAACCTTATCGTTTAAAATATGATTTTAAAAACCTAATAGAGATATTCAAAGTAATCTGGAGATAATTTTTTATCATCTTCTTGCAAACGTTTCTCATAAAATCATATATAATAAGATATTTCCCCCTTATCTTGAAGTTGTGGCTTCAAAGCCCAAGCGTTGCAAATAAATTTGCAAGTGACCCAGTTTACTTGATATACAGTTTATGGTGCTCATAAGATGAGAGTTATACAAATGCCAAGAATATTATCTAATTCTTAACGCGATACGAAACATGTGCATAAATTACTTTTTTTAATGATGAAACATCAACGCCAAGGGAAAATAGCCACATTGCCCTACTGTGATATTTATTAAAATATGAGTCGTTGTGTTATGTTTGCTTAATATTTAACTACTCGTTTTGATATATGAAAATGATAAGAAAACTATGCTATACAGAAATCAGAAACAAAAGTTTTTCTCCAGGTTTCAGGAGCTTTCGAAATTCATCATTTATGTCTCTGAGAAGGTGGTAAAAACACTGCATATCAATCCTTTGTGGAGCTCTAGAAATTTATGAATCACGTATAAAGTAACAGCGGCACAGAAATCGCCATACATCAATCAGTTCTTCGAAATTCGTTTACCTTCCTCTTGAAATCTTGGTTTTGTCTCAGGGAACAGCTACAAGTATCCCAAAATTATCATATATCAGACTTCTTCGGAACGCATGAAATTCGTTATAAATATCTCGGGAATGAGCTGCGCAAAAATTATTACATATCAGCGGATATTCACGATTTATGTCGCAAAGAATAGCAGCGCAAAAAATGTTACATATATATGTAGTATTTTGAGAATGCTGTGATGAGAGAACTAGTTGCGCAATCGTGATCGAGATGGTGATTTTGTAATAATTTTGGTCGTAAGATGGTGAGAACTTCGTACAGAAGACACCAATTATTTTTCAATCTCGGCCTGGGTGGGGAAGGATGTAGCTCTGTAGAGTCATTAGGTTTATTTCGAGGTAGGAGAGATGAAAAATGAGCAATGCAATCGAACCACGGATCTCTCGATTACACGTCGAGTGTGCTGACCACTACACCACGAAGAAATTCGAAAAAGGAGGGAGAAATACTTTACATACTTCCCCTTTTAAAGGGCGACTGGGGATTGAAGGACCCAATTGCCAAATCTCGGTGGTGGAGAATCATCATCCACAACCTTTTTTGTTCAGACACCAGTTCTAGAGTCATCAGGTTTATTTCGAAGCAAGAGAAATCAAAAATGAGCAATGCCCTCACCGAGTCTCGAGCCACGCACCTCAGCACACGCCGAGTGTGCTGAGCACTACACCACGAAGGCACGCGAAGAAGGCTGGAAAAATACCTTATAGCTCTTATACGACAGAAGATAGTTTGAGTTTGCTGAGTAGTAGATAACTGGAGGGAAAATCAGAGCTAGTTTAAAACATCATTTTTATTTTTAAACAGCACCAACTCTTTAGAAACACGCTTCTTCTTGATTGGTACAACAATAGGAGGGCTAAACTCTCCCCACAATTTTATATACGCAACGTTTTAAACAGTGGAGAATGCAGCCAAACGCAGAGACGTCGTTTAGCAAGCAAGTACAAGCGGCAAAAATGAGTGTGTGTTTGACTGCAGTAGTATTTATAACCTTGGCTCCTTTGTTTTAATCTTGAATGATAATCGGCAAGCGCTTTCGCAATACGGAATGCTGCAGGGTAGTGCAGAGGCCTTGACGGGTATTGTATTTGACGTATATTCCGGAGTATAACGCCCACCTATAATTTCAAACTGCGTTTTTTTAATTTTTTGCATTAAGGTACAAAGGTACAAATCCTTACACATTTTTTGCTCTCTGCAATTTTTAATTCTGTGTCATAGTAATTTTGTTTAAGTGGTTTTAATTTTTTCTCATTTTACCGTTCACCATTTGAATTTTTATTTGAATTCGTCAAAGTACGTAAGAGCTGTCTGCCTAAAAGGAACGTGTCACGAACGTGTCACGTTACATGTGATAGGCTGTTTGCAGTAAGAATTTTATGCCGCCCATCCGGGATAGTGGTTAATGACGCTGACTGCCGTACCGAAGGGCCTAAGTTCGAATCCTGGAGAAGTCATGGATGTTTGTAAATGTACAGTCTCTGTGGGGCATGGGGGCACTCTAAATATGCGGCGAGCCGAAAGTCCTCTCGAGAGGTTGTTGGTAAGGGAAGAGGGGTGGGAGACCCTCGCACCCATCCCTGCTCTCCATCAAAATTGGGGGGCGGAAATGAGCAAAGTCATATTGTCACCTGTATGGTGCTTAAGGCTCTCGTCAACGATAGGCGTAATCTTACACTCCAACAGAAATTCGAACACATACTTACTAAAATAGGATATATCTCAATCTAGAAGACTTACATCAGCATTAGAGCGGCCAGCATATAAATCTCAATCGGAGTCAAAAGACATTTTCTTCAAGGCAGTGGATTGCAGGCCAGCTTCCCACATTCTTATTCGTAAATCTCTAATCTTGATAATAAACCTACTTGCCACTCAAGTCTACATAAATTCTGGAACGAGCGAACCTCATGGCCAAAGGAGGCAGGAAGGAAAGACGTGAAATTAAGTAACATTTCGTTATTAAAACTTAAACATTAAATACTGCAACATTTTTAATTGTGAAAAATTAAGTTAAATTAAAATTTGCGATAATTTATCGTTGAAAAGTAATGTGATAATTTTGCGTTTGAATTATAATTTTTCTAGTTAAGCCTAACTCGTTCAACTCGATTCGTTTCTGGACAATATGCTTTCTTGCCGCTTGTAAATATAGAGGAAATGGAAGATACGCATGGTTAACATACGGAAGTCACTCAATGCACATAAATTTTTCGCCAGCGGATTTTGCTGATAAGGGAAAAGATCATTAGGAGAAAAAGGTAAAGTTTTCCTATATTTAGTTTTCGGAGAACTGGAGTTGAATATTCGTGCTTCAATTAGGTTGCCAAGCTAGTTTAAATAACTAGGTTACCATTTTCTTTCAAACCTGAAATCACCAAGATAAGCAAAAGGTAGAAGGTAATTACCTCCTCGAATTATTTTTATCAATAATCCTAGAATTTTAAACACATATTTGCGCTTATTTTTGTGATATTTTATACTTAAAAATGTTGTTTGTAAATAATTTTAAACAGGTCCTGCAAATGTATGTATAGTATAGTTTAATGCAGCAGTTGTCAGTCTTTTCTTATGCCCTACCCCTAGGTGAAGTCTAAAAGTTTAAGGGTACTACGTCAAAATAATCCAAGTTATAGGAACCCCAACAGAGAAACTAACCTAAGAATAAATAGCCTGCGTCAAAATATGCTCGACGATACGTCTTTCAAGAATAAATAATTATCGCTTAATAATAACATTCGAGAATATTTACAAAGTACCCTTCAAAATTGCCCATGACTAAATAGCTCGACAAAATAATTCAGAAGAAATAGCCTAAGAGTTAAAAAAAAAAAAAAATTAGCTGCCCGACAAAGCAACCCAAATTCTTGAGTATTTATTTGAAAACATATTTTAAGTATACAATATATTAATACATGTATACAATATATTAATATACAAAACTCCCATTTGAAGATCATGTTCAATGCCACGAAGAACATCCATTTGTTCCAAGTTCGCATGTTTTTTCACTAATGCCTCTAGGCGTCGATTAAGTTGTACATATTTAGCTTTGTTTGCATCTGCGACAATTTTATAATACCTGCTGTCGACCATTAAGGCTTACTGACAATAGTAATTGCTTACTCTTTTACAATACGTGACATTAATCTATTATACATCCACCTAAGATAATTATTTTAATTATTTTATAATACCTGGCGTAGACCTATATGGTTTATTACTCGCAATAATAATTATGTTTTCTTTTATAATACCTGACATTAATGTACTGTTAGGTAAAAGCTATAAATATTCTTGTGTATTATTAAACAATAATTATTTACTCTCGAAAACATATTATCGGGGCTATTTTGGCTCGGACTATTTAGTTTTAGGCTCTTATGACAGTGTTTTTATGGCTTGGGCTATTTTGAAGGGTCACGAGTCTAAGGGAACCTCCAGATGATATTTCAATCGTATTCTTTTCTTACACATGATTAGCTAGCTCATAAATTGCCTTTTATTCCGAACCCCTAGCGATTTCTCTCCGAACGTAAAGTTTCCGGAGGACGATAATGAGAAAAACTGCTACTTATATTCCTGCGACTCATTTCAGCTAATGGCCATTGTATTCCCGTGACTATTAAGTATCTGAAAACTAGAAAGAGTTCTTGTGAAATGAGCAAGAAGTTAGCAATCAACTCTTACAGAATTTGATAAACCTCAAATCACTAAATGAAGCGATATTTTTCTGTATGTTATGTAAACATCTCCTCGTGGATCTGGAGCGATTCTTTTTAGCCCAAGCGGTGTTAGCCCAGAAGGGCTATTAATTTCGTTTTGGCATTTTGCGTTGAAAACTTTAAATGTCGGTTCCCTTTTCAAATTGTCTGTCATCCAATATTAGAGCCCTGTATTATATTTAAAGAAATTCAATAATAAAGAATCTGCATAAATGTATATATGTTTTTCACATTGTGATAAAACAGCGGTACCTAGAGCCATCCAATTTTGAATAACGTACGTTTCCACCCGAATATGGGCATCTGGGAGCCCAAATTTGGAATTTGGGATTTGTTTTATTATATATTTCACATTTTGTAAAACTTTAACGAATTTTCCATTAACAAGCTGAATGATTTCAAAGCGAGCATAAATTCACGTTTAAATTTTAAAAAAATCACTTCTAGATGATCTAAAAATCAGTAATATATATCCACATAATAGCATGCAAAAAATTTTGGCACTAAATTTTTTTAACCTCTTTTTAGACCTAGCTCAACAGGCGATTTAGACCTCTTTTTACTTCTACGTTTTCTATTAAAGTGTTCCTCACACATAAAAATTTGGTTTTTAAGGAGATTTTTTTAAAATCTAATAGAATATAAATTTAATATAGTTTTTGATTATATTCTATTTACGCAGAGATTTAAATAATTTTTTCTAAACTGTGTATCGCAACGGTGTACGGAACAAAAAAACATTTTTATCTCCAGCGAGCAAGACTGCGTATCAGAAATTCTAAAGATATTCTCATTTTAAAATTATTTTGCGATATTGCTGTTGAACTGAATTTTATGGTTTAAGTGCAAAAAACAGGATATTTAACAAATAAAGGTAACACACAAAATGTTAAAAAGACGCCCCTTTGGACGCAATGTAAAATCTGAAAGCCATCAGACATTTTTTTTCTTTTTTACATCAATAAGGTGACCAATTTTTTTTTGCCATGAAAAGGAGGACAAAAGTAGGAAAAAGGAGGACAACCTATGGCTAGCATTTTCTTTTGGAGTAAATCTTGTAATTTTACATAGACATTATTTACTCCTTTGCTTCTTCGCCCACCTAAATTTTTGTTTGTATTATCCGCTGTTAGTGCAACGACTTTATATTTCAAATTGTTTTCATTTATTACTCTGCATAGGTGGTTTGCCAGAATTTCAATAATTTCGTCCTCAACAGCCTCTAAATTTAAAATTTTTACGTCAATGCCTTTGTTAACATTATAACATTTTACTAGTATTGGATACAACTTTGTTTCATAATGATTTGATGCATGCGATAAAACCGTTACAAATATTCCATTTTTCAAGTCTTTTGCAAGCATATTATCACAGTAATTTTTGAATACTGATTTAATAATAGCCTCACATTTTGTTCTGGCACATGAAAATTTAGGATTGTGAAACTGTTTCAATAATTTCGTTGTACAATCCATACTACGAAAACTTTGATTATGAATCACTGCATGAAATGAAAATGTTCCGTCCATGACAGCTAACTATTTTTCCTCTTCAGAGTTATTAACTATTAATTCCTCTTCAGAGTAATTAGAAGTTTTAAAATAAACAAAGTGCGCAAAAGTGTGAGGGTGCGAGACAAGTGTGGCTGCGTGAAGTTTTGATATGCCCAGAATGTGCTGTGTATCGAACTGCACCATCACATGAGGACTGACATGTAACATTTCGACGCGGCATCTTTAAATAATACAAAGATAAACAGATTAGTTGTAAAATATTCAAAAGGAGGACAGTTGGGAGGACACTTCTTGAGGAAGGACAGAGCCTACCAAAGGAGGACTATCCTACCTAAAGGAGGACGATTGGTCACCTTAACATCAAACAACTTAAAGGCTTCCTGTTTAAACGTTAGGTTTAATGATTGAGAGCTGTCTCCTTGGAATGCTTTCATGGAAGACTTTTTGATGGAGACTATCTCGTATTCATGTTTACACGTTACGAAATTCACGGAAACTCCCATGCAGCCAACCTTTTCTCCTAGATTTGAATGCAGTCAAATTAGTATTAGAGATCTGGTTGGCCGCTCATGAACACCTAAAGAGAAGGATGTCTTTCTGAAGGATGTGTCAAAGGAAATTGGCTTACGTAATGCACGCTGTAACAAAGAAGGACGTACAGATATTCCCTTTAACGGCTAGTAAAGAAACGCAACCACATTTGGCGTCTTATCACTCATTTGGCTTCTGATAGTCTCTCTAGATTTCCGGACTACGCAGCGCATCCTCGGAAGCCGGCGTTAAACGAAGTACCGGCAATGGATGTGACCGACAGTCTGTGCAGGGTTTCGGTTTTCTTTAAGTTTATTTTGTTATTATTCGGCAAGGATTTCAGAGAATATTTTTTGGTCACCCCGACATTGGAGTTCCTAATTTTAAATTCCTTCCCCCCCTATAGGGCCGGCACCAGGGGTGCAAATAATTCAGTCGCACCGGACGTCATAATTAAGGGGAGGAAAAACTTTTGAAGCTGAGGAATAAGGCGAGCGGGGAAAAAAAAGATTGCTGGCTCTGTCCTCCGGATATACATAAGATGCATTATTCATGCCATCGAAAATTATTAGACAGGCATTAAAATACAAAGATACAAATCCTTATACAATTTGTTTGCAGTTTGTAATTCTGTGTCATTCAGTAATTTAAGTGATTGTAACTTTTTGTTATTTGTACGAATCACCAATTCAATTTTTGTTTGAATTCGTACATGAGAGAGTACACAAGAGCTGTCTGCCTAAAAGGAATGTGTCACGAAGTTGTTTGTCCCAGAATATTATACGTGTGTAGGATTTTCCTTATTTTGCATAACAAATTTACTTTAAGTTTGATACCTTTCCTGAACCTTTCAACTTCCCCTTGTATTTTCTTGCCAGGGTGTAAATTTAAAGTGAAGTGAATATTTAAACGGGAAATCTCTGAGTTTATTCAGAGCGTGTTTTCGCTAGACTGCGCAGTTTCGTTGCTATCTCGGTGTTACGCCAGTAAGCCTTTTGGCCATTTCGGATTACATCACGCCTGTTAGGTTTGTAAAAGTCAATCTGTTAAGTGCAATTTAATGTGCTAATCCAGCACTCTTGTATTTTAGATTTCACTTGAATTATAGTCTACATTTAAGTTCCCGCCGCAAGTTGACGGTGCTTTATAACGCCCGAAGATTGTGCCTTTCTGTTAAACTTTGAATTAATAAAGTCTAACTTTTCACCCTTCTTCTGTGCTGGTATTTATTCACGTCTGCGCGAGAATTCGCCAGGTTCATTGAAGGATCTACAGTGGCGCCCGAACTAAAAGGTGGTGAAGGATGATTCTTCATCGCCGCAGTTTTGCGATTGGGGCCCCTAATCCCCAGTCGCCCTTTAAAACGTGAAGTATACGGAGGCTGTTCGCACATTTTTTAGACGATGCATATTGTATTCACAAAACTAAATTACATAAAATTTTTGTGTTTTAAATGTTCTATTTGACATCCCTTATTCTGAACTATCATTCGACACCGCAATTTCCAGGATAATAATGCCTTTTGAAGTGTCAGAAGAGGTATTCTATCCCATTCCTCCCGAACAGCTTTCCAGAGTCCTGTTAGGGTTTTGGGACAACGTTTGGATAATGCAGTTTTTAAAAGTCCGAAAGCACAAAAATCCATAGGTGACACATCGGGAGATTTAGTGGGGATATCAGTGAAGGGTATGGCCTCGATACCAGTTTTTTGTTCCATTTCTTTTAGTAAATTTACAGTAGATTTTGATGTGTGACTGCTAGCTTTGTCCTCAGATGAGTCTCACAGATGGATGGCACTGTGGGTAAAGCGATGATATTTCATTCAGAAAAATTGGCGATAAAATATGTTCCTGATAGTATTTGGAGTTAATCTTGACATTTTTTTGCACTCTCTTTATTTTTAACTTGCCATTATAAGAAAAACCAGCAACAATCATGAATCCCTTAGAAAAACTTTCTTTCGATTCTTTGAACCATGTACTTAAATTTTTTTCTCCCCTTTTATGATAATAAATGGCTCTTTTCTTGTTACAATCATTTAAATACACCCATGCTTCATCTATTGTGACAATCGTTTTCCATTTTTCTTTGGATAAGTGTTTCTCATATAGAATTCTGCAGCGTGTCCTGCGTTGAGTGATATGCTTTGGAAGAAGACGATGCGCATTGCGTTTTTTCGCTTTCTTAAGATTTAAATCAACGTTTATCATTTTGTTTACAGTGGACACCGAGCATTTTAATGATTTTGCAACTGTCCTTTGACTAGGGGGATTTTCTTTTAACATTAAACAACGTACCTTTGCAATAGTCGAAGATGTCAATTTTTTCCTTGGATACTCGTTTGGAATTTTTGTTCCACTGGAGGCTCCAATTTGAGATTTTTTTCCCTTTCTTGTTGATGATATTACCTATCGACGCTTTAGATATCACAAAACTATGACTCTCACATCGTTTTTGGATAACGGAGTATGCAAATTTCTCTTCGGAAAGAGCGTAAATGTAGCCTTCGAACCACTACTTTGTTAAATTCGCCATTTTGAATAAAAACAAAACGTTCAAGCCACAGATGATAATTTTGACTTTTAAAAATATAGTACAATTGCAATTACTTCTTTTGCAGCAAACGATTTTTTATTACCGCTTACCAAAATCGTCTAAGAAATGTGCAAACAGACTCTGTATAAGGTATTTCTCCCGCCTTCTTTGCATGTCTTCATGGTGTAGAGGTTGGTATGCGATGCGTATACGAGAGGTCCGTGGTTCGAGTCCCGGCGAGGACATTGCTCATTTTTCACATCTCCTGCTTCCAAATAACCTAATGACTCTACGCATGAAGCTATTTATAAATATATCTGAACAAAAATGAATTTAGCTGTGAAGAGATAACAATTTTGTAATTCTGTAACCATTTGCATTTTAAAAATAATAGTCTAGTAGTTAAAATGTTTCTATTGATCCAATCCTTTTATGTAATACTAATCCTACAGAGCAAATGTAATTTCAGTTTATCAGTTATATTAGATTTCAGTTATATTAAGCTGATAAGGTTTTCCTTGTATTTCCTATTTGCTTTGTCATTTACATATATATTGTGAACATACCGACTAATTCATATTGAATTTGATTACATTTATATTGCAAATTATATTTATAAAACATTTTTCAATATGCTATTATTGGTCAAAACATAATTTAAAGTTATGTATGACCAATTTTTCCACTCACACTGTTTCTGCTTTAGGTAAATTTTAATGACACTAAATTTTCAAGAATTATCCCCCAGTAAATACGGAATTAAAAATATATGAAATACGCTGAAACCTCTCGAAGACAACAACCACCTTTCAGATGATTTTGGTCTTCTGCGAAGCTGGTCACGTTAGAGATATGGTGGTCAATATACAGATGTTTATGTTTGCTGTAAAAAATATAGGATATCTTCAGCGGAGGTCGACTGAAGCAGTCGGCATCAAAGACTTTTGTAGAACAAAATCACGACGGTTTCAGATTCAATATTAAGAGCAATACAACCTTAGATCGAAGCCGTTTAGATAGGAAAACTCTTTGTATTTCAAGGGAGAGTAAACACATGTCAGTCTTTTTCAAAGAATAAATATATTATATACCGTAGGAAAGAAGTATATGTCATTTAAATAAACTGTAAGGTATTTTATTTTGATTAACTAATTATTATGGTTTAAACCTTTACTATAATTATTATGTATTATTATAACATTTAATTATTATGGTTTAAACCTACTTTCTGGTGAGATATCTTTCCGCATTTCTTTTTTTCCAATGGCGAGCACAACTTGTTATAGACGTTGGCCACTACTAAGGCTGAAAGCGGTGGTCACTTTATTATGGAGGCACCTAACAGGTGAGAGATGGACTTCCATAAGGGGATGTACAAGTGCATCCACGCCATGTCCGGGATTCGAGCTCGAGCCCTTTTCTACGGTAGTCAGAGTGACTAGCCACTACCCCGTCTGGGCGGCACAGAACGCAAATTAGTTTGTGTGTATTTAAGCTAAGGGTTGTGAATGTTTAGATGAGAATTTCTGGCAATCGCGTCTTGTTATTATTGACCCTCTCCAGTTCTGCTTAAAATTATATTCCGGCTTTAGCGTCTTACTAACCGATGCTTTAAAACAAGCTCGGTGATTATCTGAGCCAGCTCAAGTAATATGTTTTAAGTGCTTAGATTACATTATCCACGCTTGGGTTTAATTTTTCTTATGTTAAGTTAAACACCCAATGGTAGCAGTGGAAGTTTCGTCTATAGAACAAGTTGTGCCTGTTCTGTGTAATGTAAGATTCACTTAAAAGGTTATTTAAACCTTCTTCAGTATTTTATGACTTGTTCCAGATTCAGCGATAACTCGCTGTCAGTCTCGTTGGGTCTGCAGGACTTTATTACAAGCTTCCAGTTACAAAACAAACTGCAAATAGAAATTTATTGCAAATTTCCAGTTATTACAAATCGAAATAAAGCAATAAAAATTAAAGCGAAAGCAAATCGTAGCGTTATCTGTCGAGCAAACTTTAAGTCAATGGAAACTGAAAGTTAAAGCTTTTGACAATTCCAGAAAAAAACGTAATTGAATTAAGTTTATTACCATCTTTAAATACTAGAAAATTTATTATTAGTATTTAAGGATGATTACTGTTGAAAGCTTCAATGAAATCTTGAAGAATGTAAGTTGTTTTTCTTCCTCAATGGTCGGCACTAGCCATTATAAACTTTGGCCGCTACTGAGGCTAGATGGGATGGTCACTTTATTATCAAAGCACCTAATAGGTGAGCTATCGTTGTCTCCTATGTAGGGACAGACAATTTACATACATGCCTTCTCCGGGATTCGAACCCCGGCCCTTCGATACGGCACTGAGAGTCACGAACCATTGTCTCATCTGGGCGGCAGAATCTAATTATAGAGTAATCAGAAATTAACGTTCTGAGCAAGTGCTGATGGATATGACCATTATTTCTTCTTTATAAGTTTCACAAGGATACTTTTCAATTGAAAGCTATGTGGTAAAGCATTGCCATGAAAATTCATTTTGGGGCACGACACCTCTATTATTCTTCGAAATGGGATGCTCCTTGTTGGTTTGTATATATTTAGGAGCGGCGAATCACGTCTTCTTTGATTCTAAAAGTCTGTTAGGAGCGTCTATTCTAGTCGAGACTAACAGATATTGCCCAGAATATTTTCCTTGTGTTAAAAGATTCAGCTTTATGACTAATGATGCGGTTTTGGACTCACTATGTGAGCATGTCTGGGCCTAAGTTCTTTCGAAAGGAAATGAAGGCAGGAAAGGAAAGGTTGTGTGACCAGTTACCTCGAATTGCAATACCCATAGTGTAAAACCATCAGTCTGAAAGATAAAAGTTGGTAAAGGAGCAAAATATACACAGCTTGCCATTATAATTGCTACACCGTAAAGGAAGGATGCAACAAACATCAAATATGCGAATGACTGGCATTCTAACGCCTGAATACAAAGCAGATAGGAGTAATGCCATCTACATTGTGTATGAACATGAAGATTGCAGAGCGGATTTCTCATTTGGAATCTCTCAAATTCGAACGTTGTTTGTTCGTGTAAATGTCGTGTTATGCCTCGCGTAAGAAAGAAAAACTCATACCAGTACTTGTTGGAGCTTGACCGCGACAAGTCTGTAGACTACAATTTATCGTTCCGCAACATTCGCTACTCATATTTTGAGATCCCATGATTATCAGGTGAAAACAGAGGTCCAGAAGAGCCATATTGAATGCCACACAAGATTTTAGCGTTCCGGGCTATTAATGCCAAGAAGGACAGACGTATTGTCCTCTTTACCTTGCGGGATCATACAGCAATGCCAGTGCCCTGAATCAGAAATTTGGCTCTTGTGCAGGATGACGAAAGTCTGCACGGACTGTGGATGCCTGCAGCATAAACTATCAGCACATCTTTGTTTCTGCAGCAGGGATAGGCAAGCGTACAGTGTTGCGATGAACGACTCCAACGTAGTGGCACAGGAGTGCCACTACTTCGTCTTTTCAGGTTAATCCTGGGCCTGGGTACAGCACCATGATAGATGTGTCCTTGAGTGGAGGCACAGAGGAGAAGTTGCCAACATACAGGCCCAGCACCTGATGTGGTTGCCATTGAATGCACTTCTCGGTCACATTTTGTTCATATGGCCGGTAATGTGAACACCGACCGATAAATTTCTGACATGTTAAGGCCCGTAGTTGTGCCCTATCCTCAAGGCCTGCGTGACGCAGTCTTTCAACAAGACATGCTGCTCGTGGTATCCTCATCTTCCTCTGTACTCAAAATGTTTGATATTGAGATCTCTCAGTCATCGAGAACATCCGGCCATAGGTTGCCGAGAGAATGGCACACCACCGCTCGCCAGCCGGTGCGATTGATGAACTTCCTGAAGTCATCAATCGAAGGTAATGACTTGAAGTCGCATGGAATGAAATACCCGTAACATCGAAACTCAGTTCGCCTCAATGCCCAGCCTAATTACAGCTGTTTTGGATGCCAGGGATGACAATGCTTTGCGGTGAAGCAAGTTTAATGATGTGTTTATTTCATAATACGGATATAATAGATATGATTTTGCTATCTGTTTTCCTTCTTACGGTAATAATTTTAATGGCCAGCGATGTACATTAAAGTAGAAAGAAAGCATTCTGGTGAATTGCATTTCTTTTAGTAATTTTTTTAAATAGTTAAAAAAAAATTGTCTGTGGGCATATTTTAAGAAAACAACACTATGAGTACATTTATACCGAATTATGAGTACATTTATACCGAAACATTTTTCTTCGGAATCCAGTCATACATTTCCGAATCAGCAATCTGACCTCTTTCAGAAGCACCTCTGTGATAAGACGTTGAGGGGAGCAAGTTGTTTAATTATATTATATAGGATTATATTTAGATGATTCAAGTGATTAAAATTTAAGATAAAAAGTTATGATAGTTACGGTGGATGAAATTCAGGATGTAAGGATTCGATTTTTGCAGAACAGAAAAAAATATTTATAAGTATAAAAACAAACTGAGTTCCTACTGTAATTAAATACTGTTAAATTTGTTGAACTATGTTGATTTGACAACATTCAGTTAATTTGAAAGATCTTACAACACTAAAAAAAGCGTACAGACACGCAACCATTTCACTCCGCGACATTGTTGCCTGAGTTAGAATTTTGTTATTTCTTTTTTTTATTTCCTTGTATGAATTAAAGAACATTTCTGCACGTTCGAACAGAATAAAGGATTCTTTTTTCCCCAAACGAATTGTAAAATACATTCAAAATGGATTTACAAAGGATGGATTCAAAATGGATTTCGTACGTACAAATGTATATATTTTGCAGAACTCAAAAACGATTAGCCTTAGAATATTGAAATTGTAACGTTGAAAATACGGGACTGCTATAACGTCTAGTTGTGTACCTCTTTTTTTGGTGACATCGGCCTCTGTCGCATCAATCATATATATATGTATATATATTCACCCTCTTACCCTGGTCGGGAAGATCTGTTTTTGATTCTTATATGTTAGTAAATTATGCATTTTTTGCTTTAAAAAGGACTGAATTATATTATAAAATTCCATTTAAAGTTTTACGCCTTTAGTTAATCTGCATGTAATAGCTGTAGAATTATCTACAGTTTAAAAGTTGAAGTGGCGCTAGGCCTAACGAGGCAGCCATTTGTTAACATTTGAAACTTTTAGTAGAACAGTGAATTAAGTCAGCTGGTGCCCCAACTTCAGTGTGTTTTTGCCCAGTGGGACCAATAGTTAACTTTCAATTTTGTGTACCGAAAAATATGTCTTCGTGTCCGCTGGCTTGCTTGTTTTTGCGTAGAAACTAATTTTAATTGCAAAAGTTCTTTTTTTTTAACCGTTCTTAATTGCATTTGGTGTTTTAAGTTTTTCTGTGTTTTACAATTTTTAAAGTAAATTCTTTGAGTTTTTTTTTTGTATTTTCGCCTTGCCGCTAAGATAGAACCGAATTGACTGAATGAGAAATACATCTCTAATGAAATTCGAGAAAATAAATTTAAATAAGTGCAGCAAAAAAAAGTGTGTTTAATTTAATAGGCCGTACAAGGGTGTCCATATCAGACTTTTAAAAGTAAGGAAAACGAAAGTTACTTACTAATCCTGACAGATTAGTTGAAAAATCAAGAAACTGCTACAATCTTTCTTCAAAAGTTTGTGAACGATGTCGACCTTTCTACCCAGAACCTTTTTGCACGAAACAGTTGGTTATCTAAATAATCCCAAGTAGTTGAGAACGTAACCATTGACCTGGTAGTTTTCCATACCGTGTTTAGATGAGATCAAGTAGAAATTGCTGCTTTGCATGCGATGATAATAATAACAACGTGTGAGTACTTAAACACGTTATGTTGATGTCTGTGTTTATATTTTTTGGGCTCTTGTTCCTCGGCTGCTGGAGAGACATTATGCACGATAATTTCGTGCGAATTCTAAATATTTATTACGCTTTGTCTAAGAAACTCTACTAGCACGTTTACAAATTCGCGGAATTTTTTTAGCGGTCGTCGTATGAATGGTTGTCACGCAGTTTGCAAGTCTCTTTTTTTTTTAATTCACTTCCTGTTGAGTTCTAATTCCCACCTTCATACAAGAATCGTTTCAAAACAATACCCGAGGTGCTTTAAGGAAAGAAAAAGCACTACTTCCAGCATAGCACAATACTTAATTTGGCAAGAACTTCGTATACTGTATTTCTAACGTGCTTGATGCTAATGGTCTCAAACGGGTAGCCCGCGAAAAGCATGCGGCTCGGAATGAAATTTCCGTGGCCAGCGAATGGTTCAGGATTTTAATGGTTTGAGTGCAGTTTTGGATTATTTCGATTACCATTAAAATAAACTTGTCTCACCTTTCAGGAAATGTTCAAATGGTGTTAATAAATTGACACTGGAGTATAAATCTTATTCGCAGATACTCATCTGATTACCTTCTCGTACTCGTCAAAAGATAAATACCTCAGTTTATAAGTGTTTTCTCCCTTCTTTCTGTATGACTTCGTGGTGTAACGGTAACACACTCGGCGCGTATTCTGGAGGTCTAGGTTCGAGTCCCGGGGAGGGCACTGCACATTTTTCATGTCTCCTGCTTCAAAATAACTTAATGCCTCTACAATGGCGTCCGAACTACAAGATGGTGGATGATGATTCTTCACCACCAGGATTTGGCGATTCAGTACCCTAATTCCCAGTCGCCCTTTAGAAGGGGAAGTATATAAGTCATTTTCTTCCTTCTTTCTGCATGCCTTCGTGGTGTAACGCACTCAGTGGATATTTGAGAGATCTAGGTTTGAGTCCCGGCGAGGGCCTTGCACATTTTTCACGTCTCCTGCTTCAGAAATAACCTTAATGACTTTACAAGATAACCACTATTTTTAGTCCAAAGGGATTTAGTCCCGAAGGACTATTACTTTCGTTTTGCGATTTTGCGTCGATTCACTCTGAATGCCCGTTTCACTTTTCAAATTGTTGCCTCTAAATGTTATCGCTCTGCATTAAAGTTTAAAAAATGAAAAATCTGCATAAATGTATGCATGTTTCTCGCATTGTGATAAAACCTAGAGCCATCGAATTTTGAATGACGTAATCCTACTGCGAATATGGGCATCTGGAAGCCCTAATTTTGAATTTGAAATTTGCTTTATTATCGATTTTATGTTTTGTAACATTTCAACGAATTTTTGATTAATAAACTAAATGATTTCAAAGCGAGCAATGGCAACACTGTACGGAAAAAAAAA
>KK114554.1:86643-98451 GCA_000611955.2 Stegodyphus mimosarum
TTTTCCATTTTTTGATTTCTTAAAATAACTTTAGCTTTTTCATTAAACAACTTTTTTTTTTTCATATTTACGCTACATAAAATTTAGACCAAAATCACAAATTATTTTTAAACGGCTAGCATATCTTCAGAATTCCTGATACACTTTTTTTTATTATTCGCTATATTATTTCTTTAAAAATAATACATGCTGATAAGACAGCATACAAAATGCGGACAAAAAAGTGAGGACTGGAAGTAAAAGCACCTTTAATGCTAACAAGAGAATGAAATTGCAAGTTCATCGCTAGGTTCACTTAAGAGCGGTACATCTCATTCATTTTATAATTCAGAATACAGAAAAATTCTATTCAAATACTATAATAAATCCAAAACGATGTGTAAAAGAAATTAAACAAATAAACAAAGCAAACAAAGAAAAAAAAAAGGGGGGCGGAGAAAGAAACAGTTTTTCACAGACGATTCAGTATTTCTCATTCAATTAAGTCATTTCTCACTTCGCGACAAGGCAAAAAATACATAAAAACTCAAAATATCTATATTAAAAATTACGAAGTAAATCTTAAACACTTATTTCCTCGAATCGATTCCAGAATGGAATAAGCATGATTTAATTCGCCATAAGAAAATAAGGCGTTATTTTTGTTGTTGCGAAGCTTAGTTTCTCTAGATTGGCAACCAATCCACTATTCTGGTAAGTTTCAAATGTAAAGAAATATGGCCGCTACAGCCAAAAAAATGAGGCTTAGCCGCACTTAAACAACTTTTAAATTGTTCATAATTCCACGAACATTGCATGCAGATTTACTAAAAGCATAAAAACCTCAACCGGAATATAAGAACAATAATTTTTCATCATATCAATCATTTTTAAAGCAAAAAATTCACAATTTACAAATATATAAGAATAAAGAAAGTGAGCTCACTGAGCCGAGTAACATAGTATATATATATGCATATTGTTGCATTCTACGGGTTCGTGGATTTGAGAGTATCCGATGAAAACACGATGCAGAACAATAAAAAGCACAATTTATTTACAAGAATCACTATTTACAGCACAGTTCCAAAATTACCTTTAAAAGCGTCGAAAATCTACAATAAATACGCTGAAACAATCAGCAACACAGCTTCAGGCTGTAACTGTAAAGGTAGCTTCACGGCAACACTAAACTTATAATAAACACCGTGGAACAATCACCAATACACTGTCAAGCTATACTAACTGTAAAAATAGCTTCACGGCAAAGCACTATCTCGATTGCTTTCCGTTCACAGAACTCTCGCGCAGCTTAGCACTCGCAGTGAGCAGCTATTCTCACAACCTCACACTTAATCACACTCTTCACAACTCTTCACAATCTTCGCAACTAACTCGCTCTCAGAAACGCAATGGTTTATGTAGCTTTTCTTTAAGTTCCACACGTTTCGAGAAATATCTCGACAGGAAGTTATTCTAGAAGCTTCCTGATTGGACCATGGGATATCGCCGATTTGGTCGCCAAATGGGCGATAAAGTCGCCAATCTGGCAACCCTACCATACATTATTTTATGGCAACCCTAGTGCTATGCCGGAAAGCTTACATACAGGCGCAACCGCCGAATTTTTCGTAACAATATATTTATACACGCTTGGAGCGGCCGATTGCAACCAAAGTGTTATAGCAGTCTTATACACAAAATTTCAACTTTCTGAGGCCACTCGTTTTCAAGTTATGCGAGACACATACATGCATACGTACGTACTACAGGCGCCAAGAAAAAATCTCTTCAGAATCCATTTTAAATCAGTTTTATAATTTTTTGGGGACAAAAAGTAGTCTTTTATTCTTTCCTTAGGTACGGATGTCACTCAAAAACATCGTTAAATTTCATTCGATAGCTGTCAAAATCGATATTTTCGTTGAAATGTGATACCTGAAAATTTGCGCGATTACAGTACTTCCTTTTTACTTCGTACAAGGAAGTAAAAAGAAGAATGAACTACCATTTTTGCTAATTCGTCGTCCTAAATCCTAATTGACGGATTTGAAATTTGACTTTATCAGTAGCCGAGTGGCTAAATCAATAAAACACTGGTAGTTCATCTTGAGATCGTTTATGATAGCGCAATAGTATGCTGAAGGCTTGCCTCATAATAACATGTATGCGAAACAATTAATCTTGGGGAAAACTTGTAGAAAAACTTAGGAAGACTCTTTTCACGTCCTTTGTGATATAGTATGTTACTTTTAAAATAATCATTTCAATAATAATCATGTGTGTCGTCATTACTGTGTATAGAAAATTAAAGCATTAGAATACTGTACCATCAAGGTAGCCGTTATCATGGTTACGAATTAAGCTAGAATGGTGAAATGACTTGAAGCGGATATTCTAAGGTAACATGTTTACAATCCAGTGTAGTCTTAACCATTCTGAAAATTAATTGTATAGTCTGAACAGCTGAAAACTTATATTTGTGCTATCGTATAACGTTGTTGTTACTCATGCTCACTTGTCTGACAAAGTCAGCCCACGCCCACGAAATTTCTCGCGTCAAGGAGCGTAAGATTACGCCTGTCGTTGGCAACAGCCTTGAGCACCTAAGAAGTGACAGTGCAATTTGGCTCAGTTGCGCCCCCAGTTTTGATGGAAAGCATCCCGGGGGGGGAAGGGTCCGAGGGTCTCCCACCCCTCTCCCCTTCCACCAAGCCACATGAGATGACTTTCGGCTCGCCGCATATTTAGAGCGCCGCCATGTAGACACCGACAGTATACATTTACCAACATCCATGCCTTCTTCGGGATTCGAACCCGAGCCCTTCGGCACGGCAGTCAGCGACGCTAACTACTATACCGGTTGGGCGGCATCGTATAACGTAAATCTTATTAATGAAGGCATATGAGTAATCAAATAACATACAAATACACTCATGTCCATAAATTAAGGATAATTCGGAGTCACGCGGAAATCGAACTCTAACATAAATATATCACCTGTAAAATCACTACACACATCTTCAAGAATCATATGCAAATTTCAGGAAGTAACCAGGTGACACCGATGGTACGTCAAGAGAGTGATATATAAGGAATACAGACAAAGAAGTAAAATTGCTCGCAGGCGCTTTATAAGCATTTCAGTGCAATAACCGAATAATTATGACACAAAAGACGTATTTGGATGATTTTTTACGTGGTAGAATTATCGGCCGTCTGGAATGTGGCCGTACCCAGCTGGAAGTATCAGACGAACTTGGAATTGCCCAGAGTGTCATCTCCAGGCTTTGGCAACATTTCCAAGATGATGGTAATGTGAGAAGACGTTACAGCACAGGTCGCCCCAGAGTTACAATGCCGAATGAGGACCGGTATTTGGCAGTTACTGCCAAAAGAAACAGGCGGAGCACAGCCTCAGACCTGTCTCGTCAGCTCTCTTCAGCCACTGGTACGACAATTTCAAAGCAGACCGTGTACAGACGCTTAGAGCAGATTGGTCTATATGCTCGTAGACCTGTCAGATATGTTCCACTTACTGCAACACACTGTCGCCTGCGGTTAGCCTGGAGTAGAGAGCATGCATTGTGGACACCGCAACAGTGGGCTTGTGTGCTGTTTTCCGACGAGTCCAGGTTTAGCTTGCAGTTTGATTCTCGCCGGACTTTCATATGGAGAGCTCCTGGTACCCGTTACCACCAAGAAAACACCATTGAACAAAACCGTTACGGTGGTGCAGGAGTGGTCGTTTTAGGTGGAATTATTTGGGTTCCAGAACTGACCTGCATGTTTAAATTGGAACCATGACAAGCCAAATCTATCGGGACGTCTTTCTGGAACAACATGTACGTTTGTTTCGGGGTGCCACGGGCGCACAATTTGTGTTTATGGATGACAACGCCCATCCTCACCGTGCAAACATCGTAAGCGAATGCCTTCAATCGGAGGACATCAACCGTATGGACTGGTCGGCATTCTCACCGGACTTGAATCCAGTAGAGCACGTGTGGGACATGCTTGGCCGACGAGTTGCAGCCCGTCAACCTCCTCCTACATATCTACCGGAACTTCGGAGAGCATTGCTTTTTGAGTGGTGTAATATCCCCCAAGATCAGATCGATAATTTGATACTCAGCCTATCTAGGCGTTGTACGGACTGTATTGTATCGTCTGGGAGACGTACAATGTATTAACAATCATACCAACCATGTAATATTGTTTTTTTTGTAAATAGGTTTTTTTTTGTAATTTGCTCCAGGGAGAAAAAATCGCTAATTTTTTTAATAATATCAAACATATAGCATCTTTTTTTGCTCTTTACCTTTTGTTTTTGCTGATTTTGCATTATCCTTAATTTATGGACATGAGTGTAATTTGGTAATCGTCATGGTCATAATTTGGTAATCGTAGTTAAAAGCAGTAAATTTATGTTCTGGAATACCGTTTAATATAATTCCTATCTATAAAGTCACATATGTAAATAATTAGGACATAAATAATGTAATTGCTATTATATCTGCAATGTAATCAACACGTTTGACAATGTCAGAGTATTTTTGATAAACAGATAATATAAAAATAGATAATATAGATGGTGTGAAACTAGATAATAGGAAGACAGATAATATAAAACTGTTTGTTGCATTCATCTAAATGCAATAGAACAACGAAAATACAATCTACGTATATTGCATTATGTACAATTTTAAGGAATAGTAAGACAATGAACATGTTACTTTCCACCAAAGCACTACATAAGCAATGAAATACCGGTCAAAATTCCCCATGCGTCTTTGTGGTCATAGTCGGGAGTACCATACAGTAAAGACAGTATTTCTGTCATTTAGTCTGTTATAGTTCATCATGTTAAAGACTATTCTCGTTTAGCAAATGTTTTGTAGCGAATGAATTGTACAGTTTTTAAAATTTTAAGCCACTGGTAGTAGTGAATGGCACTATTTACCTTTTCTCATATTTACATCAATCAACATTATTAGTTTTACACATGCTGATTTGCTTGCAATATTTATTTTTGATTAAAAATCGAAAACTGGTGATCTTTCATAAAGATATGAATAACAAAAAACATTTGGAAATCTCTACATTGACGTTAAGCTTTATTACATACAGTAAATTTGAAATCAGGAACTCAGTTATACACTTAAATGAGTGTGACGAATTTTAAAACAAGAAGAAAAGAAAATAAAAATAAAAATCTGAAAAGCTTTGAGATTTCATGTTACGCTCAACGGGGAGTTTTTTTCATTTGCGTACACATCTGCATTTCGAGAGCATTTGAGCTGTTGTTACTTTGAGCTAAAAATATGTAAAAACAGCATATCTTTAGAATTTCCGACAGACAGTCTCGCCCGATGGAGATAAAAATGTTTTATTTTCCCGCACAGTGTTGCCACTACTCGCCTTGAAATCGTTGAATTTGTTAACCAAAAATTCATTAAAGTTTCACAAAATATGAAAGAGACAATAAAGTAAATCCCAGATTCCAAAATCGGGCTTCTCCTTGCTCATGCTCGGGTGGAGGGCTACGTTATTCAAAAGTTGATGGCTCTAGGTACCGTCGTTTTTATCACAATGCGAGCAACATGCATACATTCGTATAGATTCTTTATTATTTAATTTCTTTAAAGATAATACAGGCGATAATATTTGATGACAACAATTTGAAAAGCGATACAACGCTTTGAGTGATTCGACGCAAAATGCCATTCTGGGATAAAAAAGAAATTTGAAGAAAAAAGAAAAGAAAAAACTTAAAGAGGAAGAAAACTTTTAAATAACATTTCTAGGATAAAAATTTAAAGAAAGAAAAAGAAATTGATTGCGTATTTTTAAAAGTATCTTTTGCTTAACCCATTGGAAATTTTAGAATAAATATTTAAAAAAGCAAAAGAAACAGAAAGTTTTTAATTTAAAAGAAAGAAAAGTAAAGAAAAAATTTTTAGAATGTAATAAGATACAAATATTTTTTTGTCTTATCAAAGAATTCGGTTCTGAAACAGAAAGCCAGTCTTTCAACAGAAGCAATCATCTTTATCAAGATGACTTTCAGCACATTTCTTCAATAAAATCAGTAGTTTTTAAAGTTATGATTTCTTTTATTGCTTAAATGATAAAAGGAATGGAATTTGCTTTCAAGTGAGCTGCTTTGTGATGAATGAACTTCCTGGCCGACTTGGAACCAAAGAAGCTCATCGTAGAAAGAAGAAAAAAATATTTTTTGGTTACAAGCCAGAAATATCTTGAAGCTTATAGTAATCCTGTCAAGAACTGGTAACACGACTGTCACAACACATACGTTCTTTTTCGAATACATGCAATTGACTCTAATTAATTAAAGTAAAAAGGCCTGATTAATTAGCTGTTCTACTCAGCCTAAGTGTGATTTGAAATTTAATAAAACGGGGAATATCAGTATCAGATATTTCGCAAGCATACATAAAATACTCGTGACATTTGAGAAAAAAATACAAGTATTTACAGTGGCGGTCGAACTAAAAAAGGTGGTGGATGTAGATTTTCGTCCACCAGGATTTGGCGATTGGGTTCCCTAATCCCCAGTAGCCCTTTAAAGGGGGGGGTGTTATATAAGGTATTTTTTCCTCCTTCTTAGCATGCCTTAGTGGTGTAATGGTCAGCATGCTCGGCGCGTATTCGAGAGGTCCGTGGTTCGAGTCCCTGCCAGGACATTGCTCATTTTTCATCTCTCCTGCTTCGAAATAACCTAATGTCTTTACAATTTATCTATTCCGAACAGAATTGTGTTTGATTAAATTATGACATTCATGACTGAATTATGTTTGATTAAATTATGAATGCTATGACATCATCTCCTTTTATGGCTGTTATTACACCATTTTTTTCTCTTTTCATATTTCCCGCAGACAGTTTTGTTTTACACTGATAGTTTGGGGTATTCGCAATAAACAAATACAACTTTTCTTTAGAGAAGGATCGCAACCCGATGAATCTGTCTCCGGAAGATCTAATTAACCGATAATATCAAAATAAAGACACTTTTGGAGTTTTTTAAATTTAAATCCGAACTTCAGGCTTATGAGATACATATGAGATACAACAAAAAAGAATATGATGGGTTAAATTTAAATGTGAAAAACATTTATGTTATTTTTTTGCCGCCCGATATACAAGCTTATCTTGCCAATGGACCAAAGAATCATCTAAAATACAAAGCTGAACTACTGATTCCATACGTCGAAGAGTGAATTTTGAAGATCTTGTCCATGATTTCCAGAAACAATTTAAATTGAAAGACTTCAGATTAAGACTGTCATTAGAGTGAAAAGATGCTAAGAATATTAGCTTAAGTAGTTGTTAGTGTAAATCTGACTATGTTTATAGAAGGCGATTCGAATGAGGAAGAATCTCTTGGGTTTAAAAGACGGTGGGTGCCCGTGACAGAATCTTCAATTCAATTACATTTTCAGAGAAAATTATTATTAATGAAAAGGAGGTATAAATTGAATAGATATAGATAATTCGATTTCTGTCTCATTCTCTCAAAATGACATTGAAATAATTGGACATGTACTGGAAAAGTAGAAAGATTATGAGAAGGAAAGGGAGGTTGAAGCCGAAGGCGACTTACAGAGTAAGATAGTTACGTAGAAGGAATTTGAAAAGGAATTGCAGACTTTTAAAGATTTTTACAAGAATGTTCATCAATGTCCGTACATAATGGTATGAAGCTTCATTGTAAACACAGCGAATTTTTCAAATTGTGGAGATAATCTTGTCAGCGGACAGACTTCGAAGTCATATAACTCGTGTGATAATAAATATGGTAATTTTAAAATGATGTTTAGTTTGGTTTTTCTGAAATTCAAAATCATATCTACGTGTTTTAATTTTAAATAATATGTACAATTTTCTACGCTAATTATTTTATTGGACCGATAGACACGACGGAGGAAATTTGCGGGCAGGAGTTTCTACTGGTGGTGTTACAGAACATGAAATAGAAAATTCTAGAAATACATATCCGGGAAAATCTCTTACTCGGAATCGGAGAGATCCCATTGCTGCTGGTTAAAAAAGATTTTACTGATATTGTGTAATCTCTCAGTGACCATGTTATAAGGTATTTCTCCCGCCTTCTTCTCATGCCTTTATAATGTAGTGGTGAGTACACTCGACGCGTAACCGAGTGGTCCATGGTTCCATTCCCGGCGAACACGTTGCTCATTTTTCATTCTTCTGCATACAAAAAAAATTCCTAATGACTGTACACTGGCGCCCGAACTAAAAAAGTGGTGGATGATGATTCTCCACCACCGAGATTTGACGATTGTGTCTTCTAATCCCCATTCGCCCTTTAAAAGGGACAGCATATAAGGTATTTCTCCCGCCTTCTTCGCATGACTTCGTGGTGTAGTGGTCAGCACACTCGACGCGTAACCGAGAGCTCCATGGTTCGATTCCCGGCTAAGGCATTGCTCATTTTTCATTCTTCTGCTTCCAAAAAAATTCCTAATGACTCCACGATATATATATAATATTAATAATATTAATATAATATTTAATTAATATTATTTACTACATACCTAACCGGTAATACTAATTATAATAATTAACGTCATTAATATATTTAATAAAAGGAGCTTCTAACGCCACAGTGCTACGCATTTCAGCTTCAGAATAATCGTCTGCGAACCGCATAGCAACAACCTTTGTGACATTTTATTTATGATTTTGTGTAAATAAATGAGCATTTATAATTTCTTTTTAAAGCTTTTTTCAGGGCTTTTATACAGCGCGTAAATATCTTATCTGTAAAATCAGATATTTTTAATCTAAATAACAATCAACAAAAAAGCTGACTTGACGGTTCAAAGATACGAAAGATCTGAAAATAACTTATTAGCATGTCTTGCAAATTTGAAAGAATCTGTTGTAAACATGTTAGTTATTTATAAAAGCACAAAAAAATCGCTGATCGTCGAATTCCCCCAAGATCGGCTCGTGCGAGGACTTAGGCACGTGGTGTAAACAGATTCTTTTTTCAGACAGGGCAGATCAAAAGTTCAAATTGCTACACGCTTGACAACACAAAGTATCACGAAAAGAGTATTTTGTATGTTAAAAAAATGAATTTATAAAATAAACTTAAATCTTACAGAATAATTATGAATTAAAAGAAGAAGATTAATTTACAAAGCTTCATGGGAACAAGAGATTAAATAAGTCCTCTTTACAAAATTCCTTTACAAAATTTTATATAACGAATAATAAAATAATAAGATAAATTTGCCATAAACAAATTTGCTAAGATAACGGCTGATCCTTTTGACAATGAAATACAGCTATTAGAATTCGTTATTCAGGCTCCCACGCTTTGTAGAAGAATTTTATAAAGAGTCTTATTTAATTTTTCCCTATTAAACTATGTGATAAATATTTTTTGCAGTTCATTAGTTTTATGAGTTTTAAATAAAAGCTTGTGTTTTTTTATTTTCATTTTTTAGACTCAGTTACACGTTATCAATGAAATCATTCAATTGAAAAAACATCTTTCAACAGTGAATCTGTTATTTGGAACAGTTCTGTTATATCAAATGGTATGGGGGGGAGATTTTTTTTTACAAAAAAGGGGGGAGAAAATGAAAGAAAAGAAAGGGAGGAAACGGAAAGTGTGTTGAACATCTCAAATAAGTTTCAACTTTGTTTAAAAGATTTCTTTTCGTTCTATCCGATGATGTAAGCAGTGAAATTCTCAGAGTTTTACTTCGTTCATCATGAAAAGATATTTGCGAGAAATCGTTTCAACATAAATTAATTAAAATAGAAATCGAATTTTTAAAAACTCGCGTCACCACATTGTATTGCATCCACAAACAGCGTGCGTACAAAGTTTGAACTCGATAGCTTATCACGAAGTAGTTTAAAAATCGATGATAAAGTTTTGACCAAAGCGAGAAACATCTCTAATGAGCTAAATAAAAACTTACAATTAGCAAATTAATAAAAAATAAAATTGTTCTTTCCAATATTTTTCTCAAAGGTATTCTATGTTTCATCAAATAAAGATATTACTAAATAAATACCAATTTAATCAATTAATTTTGAGCCTTAACTCGTTGGCTGCCATGTGTATGACAGGAGAATCAAAGTTTTTCACTGTAAGAAGAGGATACTATGCAAATAGAGCCATGTAGAAGTAGCCATGCGTCTGATTAAATTCGTTGCCAGGTTACAATATCCGCAGGTTATTCGTTCAAGGATATGCGAGATAACAGCGAACGTTATGCAGAGCAGAGTATCCATGTAAGAAATAGACTTTCGATGCATTTTAATTTGTAGAGACATTAGGTATTTTTCGAAAGCTGAAGAGATAATAAATGTGCCTTCGCCGGGACTCGAACCACGGAACTCTCGATACGCGCCGAGCGTACTGACCACAGCACCACGAAGACATGCGAAGAAGGCGGGAGAAATACGTTATATACTCCCCCTTATAAAAGGCGACTGGGGATCAGGGGTCACAATCGCCAAATCATGCTGGTGGAGAATCATAATCCACCACTTTTTAGTTCGGGCGCCACTGTAGAGTCATTAGGTATTTCAAAGCGGGAGAAGAGACAAATGAGCAATGCCTTCGCGGGAATTCGAACCACGGAGCTCTCGAATACGCGTCGAGCGTGCTGACAACTACACTACGAAGGCTTGCAAAGAAGGCGGGAGAAATATCTTATAAATTGACAAATTTGGTACATTATTGATATTAATAAACAGTAGTAAAATGCATTGTATCCAATATTGCATTGTTAATAAAATAATTCATAGCTGTCGAAAAGTTTTGGTTTTCACTATTGCATAAGACATCCTGGTTTCTCTTAAGTTTAGAAGCATTGGTAACGTCAACACTATTACAATTCGAAGCCATTTTAACATAAATAAAGAATTTCGGAGTTCAAGAACTGGGAAAGAATGTCGCTTATGAGAGCAATCAGAATGTTAAAGTAGAGATCAGAGAACTTTAATGAGAAAATGTGTGTATGAGGTGAGAGGGTAAAGTTATATTTTTTGCCACTAAAAACTGTGGTTTCCTGTTGGCGTTTTTTGTAGCCATCATGGGAGACAAATGTATTCAGAAAAAACGCAATTGTAAGGCATGACCTTGAAAAAAAATGAGGTTCTGAAGATGACCAATTTCATCCTGCGCCCCTTATTTAGTTACATTTGTTAAGGAAGTGTATACATGTGCATATAGTCGTGATTACTGTGGAAATATACTGCTTAGTTTGTTTAGAGTCAGATAATCTGCTCCGGAACTGCTGCAAAGAAACGTTTCACTTAGCTGAGTAAATTTGTTCCGATTCTAGAAAACGCAGTTGTGGCTCTTTTACAGTTCACAGAGAACCCTTACTGGAAGTGTGCCAGGAATAGAGATCTACTGTTCGTTCACGAACTGATTCACCTTACTGAGTGAACTAACGCCTGATTGGCGAAAAAGAAGGAGAGTTCTTTTTGGAAGCGTGCCAGAAAAGTTCAATTTCCAGTTTAGGCGAGAAAGGAATGTTTATCATCCCATGTTAAAAGTGAGTTTAATGTTTATCTTTTCCCATTTTTTTGAAAATTTTTTAATTCTAAAATTTTATTTTAGTTCTTGTGAAAAAGAGGTTTCAGAGAATCTCAGAACTGCATTGAAAGAAATTAATTCATGCAGTTTCATTGAGTCAATTCATCCGATTTCACTTCTCATTCGTTTTTCTTTCGCTCTTCGTTCTAATCTCGCTAACCGGTCTCGATCCCATTGCTCATTCGATTCTTTCCGCTCTTCGCTCCATCCTC
>KK114554.1:98653-135468 GCA_000611955.2 Stegodyphus mimosarum
TGATAACTGAAACCACAAATATGAGGTGCGACTATATGCACAGTCTGTACTCCAAAAAGTAAGAACGATTTTCTTTCTCTGCAGCGGAGAAAGGCCAGGAACGCAAAGTGTAGGTCGAAACTGGTGGAAAGAGACTCAGTTATAAAGTTTTGTCATCATTTATCGAGTTTTCACTTTGGAAGCGCAAAACATTCTTGTGTCTTATCACCAATAAAAATGCACATGAGTCTCAATCAAGTTACGCAACAAGATTTTGAGCGAAATTGGGAAGATTTGGTTCTGAAACTTTGCAGTTCTTAACGATAGTTTAAAGGTTATGGTATTTGATTCCAGCCGAAAACTTCAGATGACCCAAGACTTTCGTGTACGGAAGCTTAAATTAGGTTTCTTCTATTATGGCTAAGCACATTACAGGTATCTCAAGGAAAAGAAGCGCCTTTTAAGTGAAACTTGCTCGTGTTCACTTACATGCAGAGAAAAGGATGAAAACTCACTTGCAGTGAGTCCATTCGCCGGGGTTTGAATCTCTGTCTACCACTATTCAGCGATCTCACTGCTCGCCAGTCGGTAAGCCTACGGATGGAATAGTGTAATAAGCCGAGCGATAAAGTTGCTGAAGACTGGTAGTTCCGTCCGGGGTTCGAATCCCGGTGAATGGTCTGCCTGAATGGGCGTCTTCTATAAGCTAGGTTTTCTTAGAAAACCCTTTCCCGAAGGCATCCCGCTAAGCAGATAGTCCTCGTATGCTTCGGCATAATTAAATAACCCCTTCCCCAAGAGAAAAGAAACCGAAATTTAGAGCAGTATAGAAAATGGTGTTTAACGAGTCAGATCAGTCTTAACTGCGGAATGTCTAAATTAAGCTACATTTTCTCGCCTTAACATTATCACTTAAAGTAAAAAATGTAAAAGCAATAAATATCGCCTGCTAATTTCATGAACAGAAATGAAATGAAAATGATCGTGAATCATATTATGATACATTAATGTATTATAAATAACAATAATAGAAAAGATTAATCTAGCTATAAATGTTTAGTTTTAGACACAGAAAATATACATCTGAAAACAAGAGTGGACTCTCTTCAGAAATGAGCTCAGATGAGAGAGAAGTTTCAGAAAGAAACATTAAGACATTTAGAGGTGGATTATTTGTTCACCTACGTCAAGTTTTTAACGAATTTTTTCAAATGAAAACGTTTCAAAAGTCCTTTAGCAATGGTTGGTTCTGAAATGAGCACTTCAGAGAGTTTGTATATAAAAATGCCATTTGCGTTGAATTTTTCGTATCTCATTGAATAAAATAAGCTATGGAGATCGTGAGAGAGAAAGACATCTATTGCAGATTGAGGAAGCTTTTAAAGAAGGTCAAAAACTCATGATCAATTTGATGAGGAGCTTCAACTGAAACTCATTTCAGTTGAAGCAAAATTGTTTCAACTGAAAAATGCTGTAGGAGAAAATTGTTTCCCTTATTTAAACATATTATTTGAAAATGTATTCCCTCCCGTAAAATATTCTACACAAAGTGAAACAAAACGAAATCTAATTTTATCGCTTTTTTTTCCCTCTAGATCTAATGCCTTTTCCTTTCGTAATTTAGTACGAAATATTTGAATGAGTATAGATTTGTATTTGATTTGATGTGATTGATTATGTATTGTATTTAATTGGGCGTCGTATTCAAAACTATCCTGTGTCTGCGCAGCATTCGATTTCCACAGGTAATGTAAGCTTAGTAAAATGTGGGCATTTCACACTTTCTACGGACAACTGACTACTTTATTTATTTGCCTATTCTAGTACTTATTCTATTTTGCCCTTTCGTACAAACATCAAGTTTTCTAATCTTTATTTTACATAGAATACTGATGGTAACGATGGATTACTAGGTGCTTTCAAACAATTTGAGTAATCGTAAAAATTATGGGAGCACGAGCCACATCTTACTAATTTAGCAAAGTAGTTCCATTTACAGAACTAAATTCCAAGGCAGGTATTATTTTATTACTTATCTATACTATTTTTATAATTAGTCCAAAGGGATTTAGTCCCGAAGGACTATTACTTTCGTTTTGCGATTTTGCTTCGGAAACACAAAAACGGCGTATCACTTTTCAAATTGTTGCCACTAAATGTTATCGCTCTGCATTAAATTTAAAAAAATGAAAAATCTGCATAAATGTATGCATGTTTTTTCTTTTTTTTCGTTTTCTTTCTTTTTTTCTTTTCTTTTTTCTTTTTTCTTTTTCTCTTTTTTCTTTTTTTTTTTTTTTTGACGTAGCTTTCTCTTCAAAAGTCGTCTGCGTGCGTTGCACGGGAAAATAAAAAGGAATTTTAATTACAGTTCTAAATAAATAGCCAAATAAATGTGAAATTCGTAACAATATTCTCTAAAACTTTAACGAATTTTTCATTAACAAACTCAAAGATTTCAAAGCCAGCAATACCAACGTTGTACAGAAAAACATTTTTATCTCCAGCGCGTGAGAGCGTGTACCGAAATTTCTAAAGATATGCACAATTTAAAATTATTTTGCGATATTGCTGTTGAACTGAATTTTATGGTTTAAGTGCGAAGAACATGGTATTTAACAAATAAAGGTAACACACAAAATGTTAAATAAACGTCCCTTTGGACGTAATTTAAAATCTTAAATATTTCAGACTTTTTTTTATTACTTTTAATTTCATTCAAAATACAAAAAGGTAAATGTACATTGTACATTTATCTCCTTAAAATGGAGTACATTAAAATATTATAATAAACGAGTATTTTAAATGAGAGTATAATAAGTAATATGAAGAAAAGATTAATAAGTAATATAAATAACAATGTAGTAAGCAAATTTTATATTACAGATAAGAAAATTTCTGGTCTGGCTTACAGAGACTTTATTTAAAAATGGTGTCAGTAGGATTCAACACATTAAAAAATGCATATAGGAGAAAATCTGAAATTTGAGTTTTATTTAAATCTCTGTGCGGATTTAAGTAAAATTTTGATTTAAAGCCAATGAATAAAGACGCGAAAAAAATCAGCAAACAAATTTAAACTTATTATTACGAATTTTGGATATACAGAAGTAATTTTAGTGAAATAGTAGTATCTTTTGCATAATATAACACAAAATGCTTGAAAGAATCGAAGCTCTGCCCCAAAAATAAGATTACAGGAGCAAGTCTGTTTAACATTGAGTAAATGGCTATTTCGCTAAATTGACGAGATAATCAAGTTGACGACGGTTATGGCAACTAATTTCTTGTCGCCAAATTTGGCGAGAAATCACCAAAAACTCGCGAAACTTGGAGCCCATTGGGTGATATTTTGGTCCAGTCCCAGTGCAGCTATAACTGGTATTATAAGTGAATAATTGTAATTGATCCCTATGTGTATTTGTAACTGTACCTGGCCCTTATATGTAACTTTACCCGTATATGCTTTCCAGTAATTTCGAGAAATGTAAGGTACTAAAGATTTCTCGGCGTCTGGGGCAAACTATGTAAGACTGGAATCAGCTGTCAGTTTTTGAGCTCAGAGTCGACTTCGGAGTACTCAGATATCTCCGTGTGAGCTTCGCTGTTTAGATGCACTTTGTATTGCGTTATGTTAGTAGTTTGATGTGTTTGATCTTTATGATACTGAGAACAGCTGTACGAGTGTGAAGTTCCAGAACTGTAAATTGTTTCTTCTGGTAAAATAAACTTTATGGAGCTGTCATCGGTTCGGTGTGCATTCAATCCATTACGAGCCCGTACACACGCAACAAGATTCTTAATGCTACCATGACTCTAAAAAGCTTTACATTTAGGTAATAATTGCTAAATCTACTGAGACACCATAATCAGCGGCTTGAATTAATGTTGTCAAATATAGTAGTTTTTCTTTGAAAATAAATAAAAGTCTTGTCTTACTGCCACTACTTTTATTTCCTCTTCATAACTGCAGCCCCATCAGTGGCCGAGTGGTTAATACTACTCAATGCTAGCAGTTTGACCTGGATTCGAACACAGGAGAACAAGCTGGTTGGTTTCCGTGGCTGACAAGTAAGGAAATATAGCTATACGATGCAAAAATAAAATGAATCCGTGTAATTTCCTTGAATCATCATGGATGTTTTGTTTATTGCTGTTCCGCAATCCACTTTGTGCGCAATAAAGAAAAGATTAAAGCATTTGAACAAAATTCAGTGTGCTCTACTCACGTTCACAGTTATATGGAACGTCGCTTCCTTGCAACATTGTTAGAATCTTACAACAGAATCAAAGAAATTGTATTGAATTCGCTGCCTTGGAATATTGCTTGCTTGCAGTACTGTTGGAATCTCACAACGGAATTAAGCAAATTATATTGAAATCTTTTATTTAGAATGCTGCTTGCTTGCAGTATTGTTTGAATCTTACAAGAAAATCAAGTAAATTACTGTGAATTCGTTTCTTCGGTGCCCCGCTTGCTTGCAGCATTGTTTGAATCTTGTTTGAATCTTACGTTAGAATCAAGAAAATTATATTGAATTTGTTTTTTGGAACATTTCTTGCTTGCAACGTTGTTTGAATCTTAAATCAGAATAAAAAAGTTACATTGAAATCTTTTCTTTAGAGCCCTGCTTGTTTGCAGTATTGTTTGAGTATCAACAAAATCAAGAAAATTACTTTGGATTTGTTGCTTTGGCACATTTCTTGTCTGCAGCATTGTTTGAATCTTGCAACAGAATAAAGAATATTTCACTGAATTCGTTTCTTTGGAACATTTCTGGCTTTCAGCATTGTTTGAACCGTTAAACAGAATCAAGAAAATTATTTACTGACTTCGTTTCTTTAGAACACTGCTTGCAGTACTGTTTGAATCTTACAAGGAATCAAGAAAAGAAGAAGAATCAAGAAACAAGACAAGACATCTTACAAGAAACAAGGCAAGACATCTATCAAGAAACAAGACAACTTACAAGAATCAAGAAAATTATATTCAACTTGTTTCTTTGCAACATTACTTGCTTGTAGCACTGTTTGAATCTTAAACCAGAATCAAAAACGTGTCATTGAAATCTTTTCTTTAGAACACTGTTTGTTTGCAGTATTGTTTGAATATTACAACAAAATCAAGAAAATTACTTTAAATTGTTTCGTTCAGACATTTCTTGCCTGCAGCAGCTTTTGAATCTTGCAAAAGAATCATGAATATTGCATTGAATTCGGTTCTTTGGAACATTTCTGTCTTGAACCTTTAAACAGAATCAAGAAAATTACATACTGACTTCGTTTCTTTGGAACACTACTTGCAGCACTGTTTGAATCTTCAACAGAATCAAGAAAAATGACATTGAATTCGTTTCTTTGGAATATTTCTTGCTTGCAGCATTGTTTGAATCTTGTAATGGAATCAAGAAAACTGCATTAAGAATTAAGAAAATTACATTGAATTCACTTGCTGTTCCTATTTCAGCTGATGAATGCAAGCCAGAATATCCTTACCGATTGGGGCATTAACACCTGTGGTTGGTAGACACGATGCGATAGAATTGGTGCCATATGCATTTCCCGATAAATACGTATTATTATGCATATAAACATTTCCGAGGTTTGAGATTTATGATTTATTAAATTCAAAAATCTGGCAAATGGGAAGGATCATTCCATAGAGGACTTATTAAAGAAAAATGGTTCGTATTTCCGTCGCATGCAGAAAAATCTAAGAAAATCTCACAAAGAAGCCCATTCACCTGCTAAGAATAGAACCAGAAAAACTTACAATTCTCTTGAACTGTATTGATTTGATAACTGGTCGTATTCTGAGTTGAAAACGAACTGGCTTTTGAATTCTGATTTCATTTTTATTACCCATGTATTTCGGACAAACAACTGTTACTGTTGCAAAGACAAAAACTTCTGGTAACTGTAGTGTTACAAAGTTGCAAGTGCTTCATTTTGAAGAAGAAAATATTTCTTCCATGACTGACCAAAAAGGAGGAAAGATTACGAAAAGAAAGGAAGGAAGGAAGGATCTTCTGGAGGAAAGATTACGAAAAAAATTGCATCTGTCGTCATGACAATAATTTTGGTATATAAAAATGCCGAGAAAAACTTTATGAATCTGCTGAAGCAAACCGAACTAAAAAAAAAGAAAAACAGCATTCTGGAATGTGAGTTAAACAAAGCCAGTATAACAAACCAGATGAAGAAAAACGTAAGCAAATATTTTGCTTTAATAAGAAGAAATGAGATTTTTTTATGTGTTTTCCTCAAAATCCTTTCCAAATTTAATGGCGATGTTTACTTTATACCTGTGACATAACAAGCTGCAACATTCTTTGCATTTTGCGAAGTCATTCCTGAGTGAGATATGCCTTTGGACAGCTGTCTTAAATCACATGACGAAATCTTGAAATATCAGATAGACATCAACACAGCGCGCGAAACTCAGCACGTGAGCCTTTCGTGCAGAAAGATGATTTTATGAATGAAGTAATTTCGTCAACAAAGTTTTGGCTAGCATGAACCCAAATGACGTCAGGAAAGTGGTCCAATAGTACCACATTCGTGTTTTTTATCAGATGATTGCAGATTCGAGTGGTAACAAATATATTTATTTACGTTTCAAGTTTAGATAAAACGTTTCTTACACAAAAAAACCGTGGAAAAAAATATAGGCTCTTAACTGTGCTTGTAACTTGCTTGACAATTATCGAATATTTTAGAATTCAATTCTATAAGCATGCATTGAAGCTAAATAAGATAGCGGAATTTTCTGAATTAAATAACAAAAATTAATAAATAAATACGTAATTTTTTAAAATTAATTTTATTTTTCAGATTATTTTTAAAATTAGTGCTTCAACAGAAAAAAAAGGGGGGAAGACAAATTAAATTGTGCTTGCAACTTCTCAGAATCTTTGTATTAAAGCTAATTTTGACTTAAAACTTTATGCAATAAAATTCCACAGTGTAATTAGGGAGTAATTTCTAATGTAAAAATATAAAGACGCTTATAAGGGAATATTAATCAAAGTGTTAAGCACTAAAATATATAAAACATCGAAAATCATTTAAAAAAGTACAAAAGTCTCATAAGGTATTTTCTCTCTCCTTGCCACATTCTTGGCAGTGTAATTGGAAGCAAACACGGCGCGTATTCGAGAGCTCCAGGTTTCGAGTCCCGGCGAGGGCACTGCACATTTTTCCAGGACGATAATTCGTCACCGCCAGGATTTCCGGTCTGTGGCTCTATTCCCGGCGAAGGCGTTGCTGATTTTTCACAACTCCTGCTTAAAAAAAAAAGAAACCTAATGTCTTTACAAATGTTTTTTTCTTTATCTTTAATATTTCTACTCTCTATTCTAAAAACATCAATCTTTTTTTTGCACTGTGTCATTTCGACACTAATCCATGTCACATGACTCTTACATAACGTTGGTGATATAAATGGAACTAAAACTCGTACAGCCAATAGTAATTGAACAACACTATTTATTACATAATCAAATGCATTGAGAAACAAATCCAACACTTTCTAAACCCAGATTTCCTTCTGAGCACAATTGCACTTGCTTTCTGAACTTCGGTCTAGCTGAACTGCTGTCTACTGCTCTTTTCTTCCTGAAAAGCTATCAAAAATGTAAACATATTGAAATAAGCGCAAGTAGTGTGCCAAGTTGCTTGTGGTCGCAGCATGTTCCCTGAAATAAAAAGGAAAACTTAATTAACCTCGGCTGCTAGTTCCTTATTCATTATGGATCAACATTCTGTCCAATCAAAATTGTTGCCGTTCATTACGGATTTGACATCTTACCATTTATGCCATCAATATTTTTACGCCATCAACATTGCTAAGCTTACAATGTATTTCTCCCACCTTCTTGGCATGCCTTCGTGGTGTAGTGATCAGCACGCTCGGCGCGTATTCAAGAGGTCCCTGGTTCAAGTCCCGGCGAGGGCATTGCTCATTTTTCATATCTTCTGCTTTCAAAAAATATCTGGTGTCTCTACAAGCATTCTTCATTACAATGAGCGTATACTTCATTGTATATATATATTTAAAGAAACCCTATTTTGGACTTGATTATGAATACTAAAGTAATACTTATGAAATTTTATGACGGTTTTGATGATTTACTAATGTTAGAAAAATGAAAGAAAGCACTGTGACCGTTACTGGTGTGTCCGCAATACTGATAATATAGAATTTTCTAGCAATAATTTTATGAATTCATTGCCAGATTTTGTACTGCTATTGATTATAAATTACATTTTTGAGCGTATTTTCAGTAATATGGTTAACTGAGAATTTTTTTCATTTGTTTTTTCCAAAGATATGCTACTATTTTTCACTCCTTCTTCTCCTACACCTATTTTTTTTCCTTTTTGCTTTTTATAAATTTGTGGGTATTGCTCTCTTCACATATGACTATTGTGATTAATTTGTAGAAATAATTTTCAGTACTAAATTATGACCAACACTCAGAAAATACTTAAGAGCTTGATTTTGGGATATTATAATTATTTGAATAAGGGCTTTACAATCTCAGCAAAAATGATAACTTCATTGATAATGGAAGAAATTCTGGGAATTAAATTTAAAATTCTCCTATTCGCAAATCAATTTATAAAAAGCTAAATTTAATCAAGTTCAGTATTATTTCTATGCCACATAATTTAAACAAATAAAATGTTGTTATGAATTTTTATGAACGACTTAAAAGCAGAAAAAAAAAGTAATTGTACATTTAACTAGATTTTAAGTTAAACAGATGGCTTAAATCACATGACGAAATACTGAAGTATCTGACAGACACCAATATAGTTTCTGAAAACGCGCGAAACACGTGCGGTTCTCACGAATCAAGATGATTTCAAGAATGATAGAATTTCATCAACACAAGTTTTGACCAACCTGAACTCAAGTGACATCACACTGAGATCTATATTTGTCACATCTGTAGTTTTTATCAGAAGGCTGCAAACTAAAATAGCAACAAAGTATATTTATAGTATTTGAGGAATAGATAAAAATTTTCTGATGTGGTAATTTTTCAGGTGCTATTATTTCCTCTGATTCCTTACCACAAATTCTACCGTGGTCATGGTTGATAATTAAGTAAAACTAATGTAAAAGAAATTAATGAAAAACAAGATGACGCTCAATTGGAAAAATATATTTTTGAATACCATTTAATATTTGTTAATGTAAGCACAGTGTATCTTTTATAAGAATTTAAAAAATATTTTAAGGGAATGAACTTTACATCAATTTTATGTACTTTGAAGAATATATACTCTGACAATAAAAATGCTAAGCATGACGATGTGGTTGTTTATTAAAAATAAGTAATTTTTTATTATATTTTGAAAAAATTTATTTAACTGTGTAGCTTTTTTGATTTTGTTAAGAAATATTTAGGTATTGGTTACATTTGCAAAGTGAACCCATTATGTATTAAAGTATTATTCATCATGCAGTACTGGCATGATGTTCAAATTATTTCATTGATATTATATAATATAAGCAAAAATATATTCTTAATGTCCTCCTGAGAATTTTGAATTTTGCAAGAAACAATAATATAGTCTGTTTACATTTGGATGCTGAATTTAATATGAGAAATTACAGAGATCGAATGCTTAACTCCAAATTTCAAACAATCGTGTGCACTTTTTTTTGGCATTTTTGAATGATTTCGAATTTTATCAACGACAGTAGAGTGGGAAGTTTGAATTTTTAGTGTAAGAGATGATCTAATTTCAAGCATTCAGAACTGCACGACATAAACTGGGGATAAACCGGAGTTCAAAAGAGAACAAATTATTCACGCATATCTAGCTGTCGAATATGTTACGAAGACACTAGACCTTTTTGATGTAACGAGAGCCACGCTGTGTAGCGTCATGTCTCTATACTAGTAAAAGCGAAGAAAGCAACCAAAACTAGTGAAAATTGCAACAAGGTACATTTATAATATTGGAAGAATAGATAAAAATTTTCTGATGTGATAATCTTTCAAATGCTGTTATTTCCTCTGATTATTTTTCATAAATTCTACTGCGATCATGTTTATAATTAAATAAAATGTAAAAGAAATTAATTAAATAAAAACAACCTGACGCCAAAGTGAGAAAAGTATTTTTGAATACCATTTAATATTTGTTAATTAATATAAACGCAACGTATTTTTTATAAGAAATGTTAGAGAAATACCGCTATTTTAGGAAGTTTATAAGGCATTTTCCCCTCCTTTCACCATGCCTTCTTGGTGTAATGGTAGCACACTGGGCGCGTCTTCGAGAGTGCCAGGTTCGAGTCCCGGCGAGTACATTGCGCTTTTCTTCAGTTTCCTGATTTCGAAAATTTCATTAAGACTTTACAATGGCACCCGATCTAAAAGATGGTGGCGATTTGGCGACTGGGTCCCTTAATCCCTAGTCGCAATTTAAAAGGGGGAATATATATGGTATTTTCTCCCTCCTTTCCTCATGCCTTCGTGGTGTAACGGTAGCAACACTATGCGTGCATTCGAGAGGTCTAGGTTCGAGTTCCGGCGAGGGCATAACTAATTTTTCATGTCTACTGTTTCAAAATAACCTAATGTCTCTACAGGTTACTTGAAAATATGTTAGAGTGTGAAAAAGCATGGTAACCAAAAATATAAAACAACGATTGTTTAAATAATGGCAGAACTTCATATTAATTCATCCATTCCAACAAAAACCGTTTGTCGGGAGATTTACATGATTTCTAGACAGGCATCTCTAGTTATCACTGATAAATAGCGGCCCAAACAAAATACTGGCTTCAGTGGTATCAGCAGCAAAAAACCTGGACAAAACACAATGCAAAATGTATATTGTAAAGCAATGAATTCACCAAACAATTTTCCCCACCTACTGGTATGGAAAAAGGCCTTTTGTATCCTGACTATCCTGTGCTTAAAATAAAACATGTAAATGGATTGGTCACAGTTTGGGGCCTCAGTATGCTGGAATTCTGTGGGAGCATAGATGTCCTTGGTCGTTACATCACTAGCAAGAACTATCAATCCATGTTAATTTAGCAAGTCCATGTAATTTACATCACTATCAAGAACTATAAATCCATGTTAATGGAGCAAATCCATGTAATTATATACGGAAGCAAGTTCCAGGAAGGAAATGAACTAGTTCACAGATTTATTTCGAGAACGTGAAAGTGAGCATAAGAATCTTCCATGTCACACCCGTCTCCCTGATCTCAATGTTATTGAACCTTTCTGATGTATGCTGAAGAATAAAGTTAGAAAGCACTTTCTTTCTATACCATCACGAAATTAAACAGATAGAAGAATACCTCAAAACTGACGTTTACTGCTTTCATACGCCTGAAGGATTTCGTCTCTAAATTATGTGGAAGAAGTCTTCATTAGACTTAAGATAAAGACGCTAAGAAAGAGTAATGGATTCCTTAAAAAACTACGATAGCCTTGACACATCTTTGTTTTAGAGGTAAAAAATTTTGGGATAACCATTAGATCACTGACCCCGTAGAGATCGTGGGAAAATTACTAATAAAAATATGACTGCAGAGATAGATAGCTGCATCTGCACATTTTATAAACTCACACTGATAAATTCAACAAAAATATGGATAAAAGCTAGCTGATTATTTTTATTAGAATATGCTAGACTTTGAACAGCGTTTTCAAGGGCGACGCACGAAAATATGATGAGAGTTAGTATGTGGAGGCGATTTACAGTGAAAATAGTAAAGTTTGAAGAATTTAAAAGCTTAAGCTTCTCAATAAATTGCTGGAAGAAATACCCAATGGTAAAATTTTTGGAAGGTTTGTATATATGAATACGTGATTTATAGTAGTTGTTATCAGTACATGAACTCATTTCTCAGAATAATATAGTTTTTATGTCTGTGCATTAATGCATTAGTAACAGTTATCTGATTTCATATCGCTTCAAGATAAGTTCATAATTATTGTTGTTCTAAGCGTAGAACAAAAGGTTTTCGTGGCATAATCATAATTTGTTTAAATTTTATACTTGATAAATAAAAAGAAAAGAAGTCTGTGCTCAAACCAAATAGAAATTAAAATTAATTGCCTAGTTAAACTAATATTTTATTGCCTATATTTCGTTATGACATCCTTGTATTTATGATGACGGCCATAATAATGTCTGTCATTATTACATAATCTATCCCCCCCGGGGGTCGACGTAGAGAAATCTGCGAAGCTACTGGCTAGGATCTGTACCTAGGCAGTCTCGGCCACGGGGGTATACAAATTATGAACCTAGTGGTTCTGGGGACTCCGGAAAGGTCATCTATTGGCCGGCCCGTGGTCTGGTATGTCTTAGAGCAGGGTGGTTCTAGTAGCCCGGGGGTAACTCCCCGGGTATGCTGGGTAATGACCCCCTGCGACGGGCTCGCCCGAGCGACTGGTGGGTAGCAAATTGACGACCAGTGACGCCCCAAATTGGGTGCGTTGCGCCGACCCCTCAAGGTTCCGGGAAAGAGGCTGAACCTCGGCCTCGGTTCTGCGGGGAGAAGGGCCTGTAGTGCCATATCGATAGGCGGAACGGGGAAGCCGTAATTGTTGTTGTTACATAATCTATGGCAGCAGTTAGTGAATGGTCCTGCTTTCAGAAAGTTTAACCCTTTCAGCCCAAATATTTATTTTTCATTCTTAACATCTAAAATTGTTAAAATATATTCATTTTTGCATTCAGAATAAAAGGGTAAAAAGGGAAAAAAAAGTCTTAGTTCTTTAATGAAAATTCTAAATAATTCCAAATGGGAATTCATTGGGAATCACGAGTCAAAATGGACAAATGAACGAGTCAAAATAGGTCTGATGCTGCTTGGAATCATTGGGAGTTGATGCAAATAAATTTGAATATGTATTTAATATATTTTTAAGAAGTAATATATTTAAAAAAAAAGAAATACCTAAATTCACGCATAATAGGTTGTAGAGTCATTAGGACTTTTTTTTGAAGCAGGAAACATGAAAAATGAGCAATGCGCTCGCCGGGACTCGAACCTCGGACCTCTCGAATACGCGCCGAGTGTGCTGACCACTACGCCACGAAGGCATGCGAAGAAGACGGGAGAAATACCTTATATATATTTCCCCTTTCAAAGGGCGACTGGCGATTAGGGGATCCAATCGCCAAATTCTGGTGGTGGAGAATCATCATCCACCCCATTTTTAGTTCGGGTGCCACTGTAGAGTCATTAAGACTTTTTTGAAGCAGGAGATATGAAAAATGAGCAATGCTCTCGTCGAGACTCCAACCTCGGACCTCTTAAATACGCGCCGAGTGTGCTAACCATTACATCACGAAGCATGCTAAAAAGGCAGGAGAAATATCTTATAAGGTATTCCTAAACAACGTATTTGATTTAGAATACTTCATTATATGAACACTATTATTTATTTTATATGAGAAGCTTTGAAATAGTTTTTGGTTTTGTTTAGACATATGAGCCTTATAGCAGGGTTTCTCAACCAGAGGAGAATTCCCTCTGGAAAGAATTTCATAATTTCAGGGAGGAAATGCGATTAGCCTGTTATTTACTTATTAAGTATTTAGCTTTAATTCATAAATATAAAAAACTACTTTTATTCAAGTTTTGTTATTTATCAACATTTTGTATACTTTTTTCTTGTTCAATTTATAGAACACATTAAAAAATAATGTCCATTTAAATACGTGTATATGCGTTTTAGGAGGATTGGAAAGGAGGGGAAGGGGATATGATCATGCAGCAAATGCTGAAAGGGGAGCATGGGACAAGAAAGCAATTGTTAAGAACCAGTAATCTAGCGAATATAACTTAATAATAAAAACAAATGTACTTAATGCATTATCCCATCGATCGGCCAAATATCGCCATTTAGCGCCAATTCTGGATGACCACGTAGAATTCCGAAACAACGACCCTTTCCGAAATTTCCGCCAAAGGTCGATGGAATGATACGTAAGTACCAAATATTTACTATCACGTTGGTTATTATAAAATGGCATCACATTTATGTAGCAAATCATGCAAAACTACTTTTATTAATTGCAAAATTTTGTTCAAACAACGTATATTTAAAATATTTGTTTTCCTCCTTCTTAATTTATTTCAACGCAAGCGGAAGGCATTTAACTCTAAAAAGAAATGATAGATATTCATTGCCTTTTCTGGTACTCAGCGAATAAGTTATTCGCTTTTCTCAGGTACCTAAATTAATCCCGTATAGAGCTTGAACGTTGAACATGAGGCGAAAGCACGAAACGTCCGAAAGTTGATTTTCACCGCTGAGAAGAAAACTTAGTTGGAAAATGACAGAGGAAAAGCCACAAGACTCATAAAATAAACAACAAGCCATCTGTAATACACCAGCACAAGAATTATAATGTAGCACATGTCAACATTGTTTCTTTCTGTTGTCAGTAAAAGAAACACTGAATAAACAGAACTTATTCTGCTGTCGTAGTAGAAAGTGCTTTGTGCTGCACTTTTTCGGGTAAACGAGTAAAATAATGGATACTTTACTGGTAACATAAAAAATAACAGAACTGGCAGGGCAGGAAAAGTAGTATGCTTCTGAAGAATCGCACTTCTGACATCTGCAAATGGACTAGTTGATAACAGTGTCTTTAGAACAAAAGAATAACTTCTGTAGAAAAGGATATTGTTCTGTGAAAAAAGTAAGCTCAAAGTGCATTATTTAAAGTCTTAGTCATCGAGGTTAAAAAATCTTAGTTTTGTTTCCATTATTTCTGATATATGGCTTTAGATACATTCTTTTATTAATAAAACTAATGGTATAATTTAGAATAAAAATTTGCTGATTTTGAAAACTCAAAATATTGTTAATTAACAGGCCTTAGTGGAGCTATTTAATTAAAGAAACATTGAGATCTAAAACAAGGCCTAAATCAGGCCCATTAAGCAACAAAACCACACTACCTGAAATAACTTTAAATAAAATAAACAATTAAAACATGAACTTAAAGTCTAGGAGCTGGTGAGATTTACCAGTTACACCAACAAAAGCACATTATTACATAACTTTGTAAGATATAATACATGTTACTTACATGCATAAAAATATGCTACTTAAGTATACAAATAAATAAAATAACAGAATATCATAAACACCCTAGTTTTTCTTAAAACAGACAGGGAAATATTAAACACAATCAATATATAAATTTATTTCATTTACAGATACATATTTTATGAAATTTGACAATTTCAATTTAGTCACTGTATTTTTACTTAGAACCTTTACGGTATTAAATTTAGCAATATCTGGAATAAATCTTAGAAAAATATTTTTCATAGAAGAGCAACTAAACAACAGGTGCTCAATATCGACATTACTCATGACACATGGACAGGCACAATTTTTAATCGAAAACCTATTATAATAAAAGGGAAAGTGTCCATGATTAGTTAAAGCTTGGTTTAGGTACTTAAGCATTTTCTCTCACTTACAGTTGAGATTAAATTATATGTGAATCTTCCTTTAGAATCGTTCCACTTTGCTTGCCGTAGAGTAAAACTTTTTATTTTCAATAAGTATTTCAAACTGTCAAAGGAAGTCTTTACTTCAAAATCAATAATTTGATTTTCAGTGGTAGCCTTTGCCAATCTATCTGCTAACTCGTTTACCAGTGGTACCAATATGACTCTTCGTCCAAAATAGTTTAATATCTATGAAAGCGCTAAGAAAAATGAGCATATCTTTTATCTGTTTAATTAGATCGTTACTTGGACAAACATCCGTAATTGAAACAATTGCGCTTTCGCAATCACTATAGATTTCTGCAGGATCTAGCGCAGAATTAGAAATAAGCCAATATAAGACCTCTCACAAGGCCACTAACTCCGCCTGATAGACAGAAGCGTTGTCAGAAAGTCTATATTTCCTTTGTAAGCTTAGTTTCTCATGTGAGAACACACAAAAGGCAGCTCCCAGATGACCATTGAATTTAGATCCATCTGTAAAAACCGTGTATCCTGTCATTTATATATATCACTTTATGCCAGTTCAACCGTTTCCATAAAGGTGGATGAATGTCTAAACCTTTCTCAAAGTCAAAATCTCTAGCTGAGAAGATCTGACTGAAACAATTGACAGTTTTATTACCGGCTTTTAATTTAAAGATAGCATATTCTTTTTCCGCTAAAATATCGATCGGAGGACATCCGACCAAAATCTGAAGAGCTACTGTGGAAACAGTTCTAAAACACTTAGTAATCCCCAATAAAGCGATTCTTTGAATTTTCAAAATTTTGTTAGGCATTCGGACCGTTCCAGTTCACCATGCGCCACATGCATACGAGAACTTTCTCTCAATAGCTCTTTTATATAAACTCTTAAGAACTTTACCTTGGAGATTAATTTTATTAAGTCCATTAAGAGTATGGGTGCATTCGATCTTTATTTGATCTAGCTGAGGTATAAAGTGAGCTTTTCATTGATCGTAATGCTCAGATATTTGATTGTCTTAGAAATCTAAATGATTATCCATATAGTTTGCACCTAGGATATATTGATCTAGTGTTAGTTTTGGCAATACCCAAAAGAAAGCTCTTCGTTGGATCAAATTTGAGTTTAACATGGATTGACCACTTCTCCAATTCTTGAGTGGCGAAACTTAAAGCTTTATCAATAGTATAACGACCACTTCCCATGGCCAATAAAACAAAATCGTCAGCATAAGCTTGTATTTGGTTGTACATTTTGTGGTAAGGTTAAAGCTATATTAGCTATAATATTCCACAGAAGTGGACCAGATACTGAGCATTGGGGACATCCCCCTTTGATAATTTCTGTAATGCCACTTATTACCATTATATAAGGAAACTTTTCTTTCATTCAGAAAATCACATATTAATAAGAAGATATTTCTTAGACATTTCATATTTTTTAATTCCTTTAATAAAATTTGCCACCAAACTTTGTTGAAAGCGCTCTTTACATCTAAGGATAAAATTGCAGTATGTTTATCAGTCCTTCTATTTCGAAGGATATCAGAAATTAAATTCTCTATGGCCTGGGTAGTACTTTCACCCGGCATAAAACCAAACTGATTTTTATTTAAAGGATTATTTGATTATAAATACTATTGTAACCGCTATGTCATGAGTTTATCCAGCACCTTGCCCCAGGAAAGCAGTAAACAAATAGGGCGAAAAGAGGAAGGATCTTCTTTATCCTTTCTTTCTTACAAAACCAAATCAGCCTCTTTCCAACATTCAGGAAAAATTCCCATTCGAAGATATTCATTCAGAGTAACTACAAAGAACTTTTTATTACATTCAAAGGTTTCTAAAATAATATCCGTTGTCACGCCATTTTTATCAGGAGCTTTACCTTTATTTAACTTTCTAAGAGTAAATTCCACTTCATCCAAAGTGAAATCATAATCATTTACGGTCTCTGGAGGTATCCTACAATTTGATCTAACTTGATAATGACATGATAGATCACCAATAAGTAGTATCACAAGGAAAGTGATATTGTAGGAGGTAATCTATTGTTTCGTCTATATTCTTAATGCAAGATCCATCTTGATATTTCAAAGAAGTAATTTGTAAAGCTGGTTTATACTTATTAATAACAGCAGTATAGTAAGGAATGCCAAAAGGTTGATGAATATTCAAAGTGACACATAGTTGTACCCAAGCACAAATTTTACTAATGTTGATTTCTCATTTATATTCAGCTAATTTCTTCTTATACTGAATCTTTAACAAATTTTTTTCTATACAATTGTAACATCTCTGAAATTTTCTTCGATACAGTCGAGCTTGACTTCTTAAAACAGCCAGTTTTGCGGACCACCAATGCACCTGTTTACCCAGAGCGTTGCTCTGTTTAAATTTGTTCATCATCTTATTTTTCTTACGGATATCCACTATTGAGTTAGTAAGATCTTTAATATAAATATTTAAATCAGAAATATTTTCTAAATTTTCTTCGGAAACTTGATTTATAAAGTTATACAGTTCTACACGAAAATTTAGCCAATTCAAATCCCAAATATAGAAACGTTCAAATTTCTTCTCTCTAAGTAAGTTGTTTTAAAGTCTAATCTCAATGTAGCGATGATCGCTACTGATATATCCATAGAAACAGACCAATTCAGGACAAAAGAAGATCTTACAATGGTAAGGTCTATCCAGCTTTCGCCTCTGACACCGAAAAACGTAGCCGGGCTATCAGGACTATTAAGCCCGTTCAAATTGTTTGTCGAGTAGAACTCAATTATAGCATCACCTTTTGGAACTATTGAATGATCATAAGGACCCCATAGGGGGTTCACGCATATAACAGTATTAAAATTCTAAATACAAAACCTTGAATTACAGAAACACCAAACTCTAAAACTAATAAAATTGTCTGCAAAAACAATGAAGAAATAAATCCCCCATTAACGTTGAAATCTCTGCAAATAATTATTTCCAAGTCTTCATTCGAATCAATAACACTTTTAATACAATATAAAATAGTCACTCAAGATGTCATTAGGGGGGCAACACACTGAAACAAAAACTATGTTTCTATTACTAATGATCATTTTAATTGCCACTATATTCGGGGAAGATTGCTGGAGAGCGGTCAAACAGAACAATTGCCGCTCGTGAATAATTTTTATCACGAAAAGTTCGAAACTTCATCGAGATTCCCCGAACTTTATTATCCACTACATAAGGTTCTTGAATCAAGGCTATTTAATAGCCGTTTTCAATAACTTTAATATATAATTGATTTACAGCAACTTTGGCGTGATCTAAATTTATTTGAACCATTTTAAAGTCTTATTGAGTTTACAATTTTGTTTTTTAACCTCCTCGGAAGTAGTTCCTTCCTTTTTTGGATAAAGTAGAACTGTGAATTCTTCGTACCTATTTCTACTTGTAGATCTATCTCGTATTTTCTGAGGAAAACGTTTTGGATCTGCGACTGCTGCAAATGAAAGTGGCTGAAGATTTGATAACATTTTTGTTTGCTCTTCAAACCTTCCATCAAGGATGGCATTATTAAAAGTTTGTGTAACCAATAAATCATAAATTTGATATGCCATAGAAATAATTTTTCCTTTTGAAATATTCGTGACTCTACTTGAGTCTAATACAGTTTCTAAAGAACTTAAAATTGTTCGTCCATCTGCTAATAAAGCAGTAGACTCAACTGGCTCTGTCTGAATGTCTTGACAAATTTCTAAAGCCATTATCCAACCAATATCCTTTTTAAAATAAAAGAATAATGTAGAAATTAAATGTACTTACAGTTTGATGATCACTTCAGACCTCTTATATTGTAGAAATAGTAATCCAAAAACCGTAGCCGAAGCACGACCAGCCACGTTGACACAAAAAAATGCAAACATCCGTAAGTTCGTCAAATAGTCTCAAAAACATAAAGTGTGATATACAATGTACGTCCAGAAAGTAAGTTCCGTTTGGTAATAAAAGTAAATTGTGTACAGCTACAGAAAAGTTATTTATTGCACAAAATTCAACAACTCTTAAACTACTTTTCCACATAACTGCCGAAATATTGCAGGCATTTGTCATAGCGTGGCACAAGTTTTTGTATACCTTCTTCATAGAAATTTGCCGCCTGTGTCTTCAACCAGTTGGAAACAGTTTCTTTCAGCTCGTCGTCATTGTTAAAGTGTTGACCGCCAAGGAAAGACTTAAGATGTAAGAACAGATGAAAGTCGCTAGGAGCGAGGTCAGGGCTGTACGGAGGATGGTCAAACACGTCCCAGCCAAATCCCTGTAGGAGGTTTTTCGTCACATTTGCAGTGTGTGGTCGTGCGTTGTCGTGAAGAAAAACAACACCTTTTGACAGCAATCCTCGGCGCTTATTCTGAATTGCACGGCGCAATTTCCGAAGTGTCTCGCAATAAGCATCTGCTCTGATTGTTTGACCACGCGGTAAGAAATTAATGAGTAAGATGCCTTTCCAGTCCCAGAACACTGTGCACATCATTTTTCGAGGTGTCAAGATTTGCTTCGGCTTAACCTTTGCTGGGGATGAAGTGTGCCTCCATTCCATTGATTGCCGCTTACTTTCAGGGGTGTCGTAAGAAACCCAAGTTTCATCTCCTGTGACTATCTGTGTCAGAAATTCTTCACCGCTTTCAGCATAACGGGTCAAAAACTGAAGTGCACTACCCATCCGTTTTGTTTTGTGTTGCTCAGTAAGAATCTTTGGTACCCAACGTGAGCAAAGTTTACGAAATTTCAGTTTTTCGGTAACAATTTCATGCATTAGTGATCGTGAAATTTGGGGAAATTCCATAGCGAGAGCACTAATTGTAAACCTTCGGTTTTCATGGATCTTGTCATCAATCGCGTGAACCAGTTCTTCTGTAACCAAAGATGGACGCCCACTTCGTTCTTCATCGTGCGCATCACTACGTCCGTCATTGAACTTTCGGACCCATCTTCTCACCATTGAATCACTCATCGCTTTTGGTCCGTAAACATCGCAAATTTGCCGATAAATTTCACTAGGTTTCACTTTCCTCGCATTCAGAAAACGAATCACAGATCTGATTTTACAAGCGGCGGGATTTTCAATCAACACCGACATTGTAAACAAGCACAACAAAGCGTACGTGACTGACAGCGATCTCCAAATGGCGCGCGTTTCTTCTCCTTGATACAGAGCGTCTACTGCGCATGTGCGGAACTGCGATCGCAGAGCTGCAGCGGAGATAAATTGAAACGGAACTTACTTTCTGGACGTGCCTCGTAATATCACAACCGGAACCCAATTAGCTTCAAAATATCACAAAATAAAACACTATACAACAATATTTACCGAAAAAAATAGCAGCAGCATGTTTGTTGGCATTTTAAAAACGCAGACGAGTCAAACTCCCACAAACGTTTTACAAAGTACGCACTTATACCTATCTCGCATAGCTAAAAAACGATTAGTCAGAAGACGTTGAAATTTCGTATATGGGAATGCTATGCAACTTCCTTTTTTTACTGCAAGCGGTAGTACCAAAGTATATCTATATATGTACTCATTTATCTACAGATAATTTGATGTTAGAAGATAGCTTGAAACTCTTCCGTAGATTAAATGACGAACTTGCAGACAGACGGGCAGAGTTCAACCCATAATTTATTCCTGAACATTCTTGATACATGCCTTCACACATCATTAATTTCTTAGGACATCTATTCTTGATTTTCACAATACTATGGGTGCTATACGTGTCGCACAATTTTATATAAAACGTATTACATTTTTAAACAATAGATCAAATCTGCAAAGCGGCAAATAGATGCTATTTAAGCGAGGAAGGGGAGAAAGGAGATTGCGTATTAGCAGCTGGGAGCTCATCAGCGGCCGAGTGGTAAAGTCCCTGAACACTGGTAGTTTGGATCGAGGCTCGAATTCCTCGAACCATCTGGCTGCACGGCCGTTTTCGCGGTTTTCCCGAGATGGGTAGCGTTTTAACACGAGCCAGATTCCCTTAGAAAGTCCTCCATGAAGGCAGCCCTCCCTTCCGTGTAATGCCTTAGGATGGAACACGTAAATAATAATAATAATAATAATAATAATAGCAATTGGGGTATATATAGTGTTAAAATCACTTGTTTGAATTCTAAATAGCGACTGGACAAGAGTTTTTGCACTGCAGATGAAAGTAATGATAGAAGTAACGCAGTACAGTTTCCAAGACGAAGAGGTAAACAAATTATAAACAGGAATTAAAAGGCCTGTTGCCAAGTTAATAATTTGCTAGTAATTTTCTTTCATATTTTATATACCACTCCCTTTACCAATCTTTTATTTTCCCAATTATTCTTCGTAGACATATATTTCCAATTACAGAAGTGTTTTAAATGACGAAAATAGTCGTGTTTTGTCAATATTAAATTAAAAAAAGATTTTTTGGAATAATGACGAAATCTAACTTTTTAATGCGGTCTCCTTGTTCCTATACTTATATTTGGGAAAACTGTTCGTAAAGAGTATGGAGAAATAAAAATACAAGAAGCTTGATTGGCGTATGACCAAAAATTGAGCGGAATATTTAATTTCGAAATTTTGCATTTTTTGATGTCATTTCCAACTTGCTTTGAGTGGTAGGTTATTTAAGTTAGAATAATTGGAGGAAATATGTTTAAATAAAGTGCAGCAAAATTATAATTTAATAGACATACAAGGGAGTCATGTGGTGCCACATTAGATTTGTAATATATTTATTATGTTTGCAAATGTCACAGAATATTTTTTTTAAATTGGTTGAAATACTCAGCCGATCATAATCTGCTGTTTACACGAGCTTGCAAAACTTACCTATCAGTTTTTTTAATTTGGTTTAGAATAGTTTATTTCAACGAAAGTTTTCACAAATTTTATGAAAAATACTATGTGGGACAAAGCCCTGCCAAGATAGTTTTTTACCTATTTATATATATATATATATATATATCAAAATAAAGATAAAAAGAATTATAAATTAGAAACCTAGTGAAAATCGTAAAAATCGTTTGTAATTTGCCCATCAATTTTCCGGAAAACAAGATGTAATATGAGTGACAACGCAAATTGAAATAATTTGGTAATATAAACCTATCCATATTATAGCAAAAGGGAAAAAAGCATACAAAAAATACAATTGTTAATCTCCTCTGCTCAGAGCTTCAAACAGAAATTATCAAGGGAAAAGCTCTTGAAGCCCAAGCTAAGTCAGTTAACAAAGAACATGCAAACACGTTTCGTCTGTCCAAATAATTGAGACTCCAAACGGAGCTATATTAGTATTAAATAAAAATAACTGTATCAAATCAAAATACCATAATTCTTAAAGCATTTTTTAATCCTAGCGTTATAAATTCAGAAGAATAATATAGCCAATTATTTATAACTTTCAAATGAAAATATTAAAAAATCCTTTTTTGATAAATAAGAAATAACACTGAAATACACATTGCATTCATTTCCAGATTTTCTTGCAATTCTTCCTATTGCTTTATTAATTTAAGTTTGCCGAAGCTTATTTCACCTAATAATAACTGGCAAATTTAAAACCATAATAAAACTAATTTTCGAATTCGCATAGCCGATTTGGTACCCCTTCTAGTGATTCACCTGAGGCAGGTGCCTCACTTGCCTCACCCTTGTCCCGGCTCTGATGTGGGATATAAAAGTATTATGTGATCCAACATAGTAAGGCTTCAGTACAGTAAAATGTTCTTAAATTGCATATATACGGAGCACAAAAGTACTATGCGCGTGTGGAGAGGATTAAAATAACGAGGGTCTTTACACCCAGCATTTCAGTGGAAACTTTTGCACAGTGCACAATAATTTGAAGGACGTCTAGTTGCTGTTGCTGTTTCATAAGATCAAAAGATAGCTTCGTGGACAACAACTGGGTATCTTTACCCGGAGTCCAATCATTGAGAGGCTGGAAGAAGTGTTAAAATAAAGTGTGCCTGGGCCTGTTCCTTCTCCTTCCGAAATGGGACTCCCATGGCAGAAGGCTCGGGATCGCCTGCTGCGTCATGTCACAATGTTGGACCGTATCTAAGACCTACAACTGACTACTTACTGAACCTCCCGATATCGTGGCCAGGCGACTTGTGTGTAGGTGATTTGTTTGCATGACCAGTTGTAGCCTATCCATCGGAGAAAATGTTTTTTCTAATTTCGAGAATATAAGGATTAGAGAAGTATCAAATATTCTTAATAGATGAGAAATCTGTTTAATCTTACAAGCAATTCTGGGTGTCTAAACCTCTGGACAAAGTGGGAAACATGTAATCATCTCTCTAACATCGTCAAAAGGCACTGGTTCTAGTTTGCAGAGGTTTGGTGGTTTCATAGCTTCCAAGAAAATTACTTTTCCTGGTGATCGTTACGACATCAAATTCCCCCTTATATGCATATTTTCCATGCTGCTATGGGCCTTGATTTTCTATCCATAGACTACAGCTCACATTTCACCACACAGCAGGAGTTATTGGATAGGGAAGATATCCATTCAAACACGTGCGAGACATTCTTGGAAAATGCCCGGCAATTCGTCACCAGTCACCAGCAATAATCCCTCAGTTACAATTAGTAGTATAAGATGAATAGGTCAACGGCTTGTCAATAGCTTGGTACTGAGCCCGAATACATGGTGTATACCTTGCATAGCACTAAGTGGTGATCGCAACCCTTTCTGAGATCTGTACGTTTCTTGCCTTCAGCCTATTATATGAGCTTTTTGTTTTTCGTCCTGCTGTGCTCGAAGCGCACTTTCGTATGGGACTTTCGTGTCTTTCTAAATTACTCTCTCTTGATCAATGTTATTACCCTTTCAAATAGTCTTACATCATAACGATGCCCAAACGTATTAAACTATGAATGCTCTTAAAATACATATAGTGCACTTAAAGACTCTATAAATAAAACTGTAAGTGGAAAATATATAAAATTCCATTTTAAGAAAATATCTCGGAGCTCCACTACAAGAACTCAAGTGTCTGGATAGATTTCAGCCCATACCGAAAAATGCAATCTTAGTATATATTTACCAATTAGTGTAGTTTAGTATATTTACCAATTATATAGTATTATACTTAGTATATTTACCAATTTGTTCAAGGAAGATAGTATATGGGGACGATACTTGCTGATATAACAGCTGTCCTCCATAGTTCTATCTATTTATTTATCTCAAAGCTTCTGTGGCACGCTTTATGCGGACTTTAACGGTTAATTTTTGCTTATCAGTGTTTTATTAAGATTTGGTGACGATAGGACTTCATCTCAGTTCTAATCGTGATTATGCGATGAATAGAGTTCAGGGATTTTGAACATGTTACTTTTATTACAATCAACCGTTCTAAAGAAATCTAATACTGAGATAATTTTAAATTCCTGAAGACGCTGCAGTCATAAAAATTCCCATTTTTTTACCAAGGTTTTGAACTTCAGTCCTTCGGTTCTGCAGCAACTTTTATTGACTCCCCATATCGTTTGGAGTGCTTATATTAATTAAAAGATTTAAATAAAATAAATTATGATTATACATTTTCAATACAGAATAAAGGCTTTAATAATATAATAAGAATTGCAGAGCCATTAGGCTTTTTTGAAGCGGAAGACGTGAAAAATGAGCAATGTTCTCTCCGGGACTCGCACCTGGACCTCTCGAATACGTGCCGAGTGTGCCATGAATGTGCCATCTTATGCCACGAAGGCACGAAGAAAGGAAGCAGAAAATACCCCTTTTAAAAGGCGACTGGGGATTAGAGGACCCAGTCGCCAAATCATGGTGATGAAGAATCATCATCCATCACCTCACCTTTTAGTTCGGGCGCCGCTGTAGAGACATTAGGCTTTTTTTATGCGGAAGACGTGAAAAATGAACAATGCCCTCGCCGAGACTCGAACCTGGATTTTTCGAATACGTGCCGAATGTGCTACCAGTAAACCACAAAGGCATGCAGAAAGGAGAAGGTAAACAAAACAGAACAATAAAAAAATTATTATTAGCATCTTAGTAAGGGATGTTTGGTCTCCCATTTCTGTTCTTTTTGCCGATCTTGTTTAGATCTCTTTTAATACCAAGAAAAGACTGCTTCTTAAAATGCTTCATGCGATTACAAAGTTAAAAAGATTAATTAATCTCTTGTTAATTTTGTGACTGGAATAGATTTATGAGACCTTTATGTCGCTACGGACGACATAATTCATTCTTTGAATGTTTCGATCAATATTAACAGTCATATCAGCGAGGAAATGAAAACGACTTGGTTCGCAATATCTCATCTGTCAAATCAAAAATATCATTAATCATTAATCAACAGACTTTAATCAAAACTCCACGATTAATCTTTGTTCCACAGCGATATGATTGTTGCCAGTTTGTATAATCATTGATTGATTGTTTGGCAAGAGTAAGTTCTATACAGTGGCGAATAAAGCTGTCTTACTTGAATATTTACTTACCTATGATGAGGCTTCGAAAAAAAGGTCAGTCGTAATCGTATAGCAGCATGTCATTGTTTGAGTATAAACCATCAATTACGATCTAGTGCCTAATATGGCACAGCAGGAAAGTTTTGAGACGGAATTCTAAAAATCGAAGCCTACAAAATGCAGTTTCCATTACTGCTTGTCTTCTATATACCCTTCGTTTAAGGTTATAGAGCTCTTGATATCTTTATAAAGATTCCAGATGCTTTCTGCGATGTCAACTGTTTCAATTACCATGCAATTCTTTAATTAAATTTCTTGAATTTCTGATAGGATCTCAGAATGATGTTGAGATTTAACTTTAAGTAAAGGAAAATAATCCGCAAGTGTCAAAAGTGAGAGATTCAGCGGATTATTATGAGCAGTTACTTGTTTTTCCCAGTAAGTTTGATCATAATTGTAATCCGTGCATACTTTGGAATTATCATTTCCTAAGTAATCTTTCAGGAAATAGCATATCAAGCAACAAAGAGCAGTTAGCCGATCGAAGGTTTTTTTTTATCCTAGAGTGCTGTATTTTTTCCTTCAGAAATTGGTTTACTACTATTTTCTAGTCATAAAGTAATCCGCATTTCAAAAACAATTTCCCTTCTTTACCCTGTCATAATGTTGCGAAATGTTTTTTAGCAATTAAAATTGCATTACAATATGGTTAAAGTATCCCTAAGGTAATCCTATATTCTAAGTGGCTTACCAATGGCCGAGTTGATTAGACCGTTGAAAACTGGTAATTCAATCAGAGTCCAAATCCCTGTAAACGAGCTGGCTACTAGGTTCAGCATGTTTCATGAATGGAAACAATTATTATTATTATTAGCAAATATTATTAGAATATTCCTGCAAAACAAAGTTAGTGTGTGTTTTGCCATTATTAAGTAATCCAATCAATAAATTTTAAGTGTCACTTTAATCCTACCGAGTTCATATTACTGAAATATATGGTATATTTCCAGTTCAAGCCACAATCAGCAACGGATGGTAACTCCGCCGGTATTTGATTCTCGCCCAAATTTCCAGCTAATACTAATTTTTGGCAATACACTTCGCCAGAGAATTTTAAATTTCAGATTAAATATAAGAAAATTAAATATATAAATATAAAAAATTTAATTTTCCATAGATTTGGAAAGGAAAAAATGCTGTATTACTATAACAAAAATGGTTGATAGTTCTATATTTTAACATAAGATTAAGATTTAACATAAGATTAAGATAAAGATTAAAACAAAGCATTAAAGGATTATATGCTGCTCAGTCAAAGGCATTGCTTTTTTAAAGTCTAACATACCTGTAAGACACAATCACACTGAAATAACGCTAAGCATTTTACTGCAATTCGGTCGTTTCGTGGCCAGACTTGACATAAAGCTGAAAACGTGGAACGTTTGTGTAAATTTCGTGAATTACATTGAATGGTTTTACAAGATCTTGTTGCGAAGCAGCGAATTTCTTGCTCACTTGCGGTAGTTACAAGGAGATAGATGGTTTTTCTCTAACATACTTATGTTTACGGTTGAAGCCATTTTTTACGTTTCGGGCAACGTCAATCGCCATAATTTCCGATTATGGGGCACGGAAAATCCAAATGATGTAGTGAAACAGGAGTTTGATTTTCCAAAGTTGAACGTTTTCTGCGACATTTCTAACGCTTGTGTTCCCGGTTCCTTTTTTTTTTCGCGAAAAAGTCGATTAACGGGTGCATTTACCAAGATATGCTATCACAGTGGTTGTTCCCTCAGTTGGAGGAAGAAGTTCCCGGCTTCATTTTGCATCAAGACGGTGCTCCATCGCATTGCCATAAAAAGGTACGCCACTGCCTGAACAATAGCTTATAGCCCATCGTTGGATTGGCCGTGCTAGGTCAAACGATATGCCATTCCTTTGTTGACCCTTGTGATTTTTCCTGTGGGGTTTTGTTAAAGTGTTCGTACTAACTGAAGTAGCGGATAATTGAAGTGTTCGAATATTTTATCGTGAGTGTAGCAGGAGCTGGAATACCACAAAGATATTTGCCTTGTCACCGGAAGGGCACACATAGAACATCTATAGAAACTTCGATAACTATAGTTTCACTGTAAATTTCATTTATCAAAATAAAGACATATCAAAACAGCGCTCAATGGTATGCTTTATTTTTGTCCCATTCAGTATGAACGCACTGTGTTATACAATAAAATCCCCAGAAAACATCACTTTGAAAATGGCCTTCAAATGTATAAACCAACTCCCAAATAGAAAAAAACTATAAGCTGTATGTTGCCACTGAAGTTTATAATTAATTACCACGCCTTTTTTCTTTTGATGCAGATGATAGTGAAAAAATGGTAGAGTTCGAGATTAATTATGCAATGGAGTTAGTTCATATGCCGTATTTACTTGAGTATGTACCACAACATTTATTTATTAATTTTATCGCACAAAGATCGAAAAAGAATAATTCTGAAAGACGCGGTTTCAATGAGAACATAACAAATGAACAGTATTCATGGTTAAACAACACCAAGAATCACTCTCACAATGTCATTTATGGAACTTGCAAGCGAATAAAAATACTCTGTAATACTAACAGTACAGCATCTAATAAGATATATTCATTTCTGATATCCTGTGTCTTTAATCTTGGTCGCTGTTACTTCCCATTTCTAATCCTCAGGCTTCAAATTCTTCAGTGCTGCTGGAACTGCTGCCTGTGTCGTCTGCTACACCTTCCAAGTCGTCGCCATCGTCACTGTCTTCCTCACCTTTGAGTTTGTCTTCCCACGTGCAGTGGCCTTCACAACCATCAAAAGCTTCCGTTTTCTTGAAGCTCTTAACAATAATTGTTTCATCATTCAGAGTTCATGCAGCCAAAATCCACGACTTATGTATAGCTAACGTGACTCATGTATAGCTTATCACATGACTTATGTATAGCTAATGTAAACAAACAAGGTAGATGATCTCGGGGATTACGTGAATTATCTATAGCTAATATTAACAAACAAGGTTATTCTTCCTCCTCTCTCTTGCGGAATGTATCTCAATAGTATGACGAAAATGGCCCGGTGGCGTAGTACCTAGCGCGCCGCGCAGCAGCACCACAGGTCCAGGGTTCGATTCTCGGGCTGGGCAAAGTTGACTCAGCCTTTCATCCCTTGAAGGAGTCGCTAAATGAGTATCAAGTTCGCTTGGGGACAAACAGGCTTTGGGGACTAACAGGTCCTGCGACAGGCTGACCACTTGTCCGGGCAAAAATGCACAAGCACCCCAGAGACATCGGTCTAGAAAGCAGGTATCAGGACACTGCTGTCCATGCCTGTCTAAGGGCTGTTTGTGCCGCCGAGTTTACTAGTATGATAAAAATAATTAACGGTGAATGATTCCATTTTATAATTTAGAGAAGCTCGCTTTTTAAACACTTTGAGGAAGGACAAAATTATCTTAAAAAATATTAGGACTTGGTGCTGAAAGGCTAGCGTGGAAAATACGGTAAATGTTACTAGGAATATCTTTTATGAATTAAACATGTTTTAATATTTCTGAATGGAAAGCATTGCCTTAATATTCACCATTTTATATTACACTCAGGAATTCTCCAGTGTGTTCTTTCTGTTATTGAGGAAAATGCAGAACGCAGAACATTTAAACAAGTTCATTAATTCTATCAACCAGAAGTATTCAGAGGTAAGATGGCTAATAGCTGAACTGCCAGAAGCCAGGCATTTAGAAATAAATAAAAATGTCAGTGTTATAATCGTCATTAACATTTATTGCAAAATATAATTAAGAAAGACAGATTGTTTTTAAATTATTCATTGATAAGCAATGCAGTTTTACAATTCTGAAGGTAATCGAAAGATCTTACGTTACTTGAAATGACAAGAAGCTCTTTTTTTGAGTGTTCCTAGAAGGTAATATGTAAAATCAGAACAATAGCTATTGCATGAGACTTTTAGCTATTTCAAAAATATTATTCACTCGATTTCAAATATTTACGTCATCGAGTGTAGTGTTGCCATTTCCAGCTGTTACAATAAAACGCAGCTGAGAAATTTTAAAACGAAATAGCAAAGAAAAAAACGAGGGAAATTATGTCAAACGAATTTATAGTAAATAATTTTAAAAATAAATATGTACCGTGTTACCCGTCATGATGGATGTGCGCCCCGGTGATCTTCAGCATCTTATTTGGATTATTCTGACTTAAATCCCATTGTGTGATCATAATTTTGACGGATGAGCAAATTGCAGTTGATTTCACTCAGAATGAAACGTAGCGAGAAAATTGGCAATGACAGCAGCGAAGGAACAATGAGAGTAAGGCAAGCTTCTGATAGCTTGATCCAATCTGTAGCAATCTTTGACTCATTCTGGTATTTCATGTGGCATTTGATAGAGAAAGTAACAGATGGTACGTAAGAAAATTAATATCTTGTTTATTCAAAGAATCCTGATTGGTGAATTGATGGATGTGTTGTTGATTTTAACCACTGAGAAACGTTATCAAAAACTCTCTGTTGGTTTGTACGAAGCTTTCTCTCTTATTTCATTTCTTAAAAAAAGTTTTTTTAAAAGAAATTATGCTTTTTTTGATGGCAGTGCAAAAATCAAGTAAAAAGTCACACTGGCTAGAATAAAAACTAAAATCCTTAAAAAACGTAAATAACGTATGGTTATAAGGTGTGCAGTTGGACACCTGCCCCCCCCCCATCCGTTCGTCAAACAAAAATATGTATTATGTATTGATGCAGGTATGATGGCGTGTATATAATTATCTGATTTTCTAGTGAAGCGATACTATATTGCATAATCTGCTTGTGAATTCCTCCAGATTAAACAATTGTAGCATTAATGTTTAAATTTTACTAATGAAATATTAATTTGATTTATTTCTTTCCTTTTTCCCACTTTTCGTTCGAGGTTCGCTCAGTTTAGAATTTATGTAGATATGAGTGGCAAGCAGTTTTATGGCAGAGATTTACGAACAGAATGTGATAATTTGGCCTGTTGATTGAGAAAAGCAGACTGTTAGTGACGCCAGTGCTGGCCTTCCTGAGAATATTGTTACGAATGTTGTATACATGTAAATAATTTTAGGAAAATTATATGTAAATCTTAGTATTTCTTGGCTTCTTTTTATTCTTCACAAAAGCCTTTAGAAATGCAAGGCATCGCCACCAAATAATATTATAGGAGTTAGTCCATTTACCTTAATGTTAAATGTATACCTTAATATTTGGCCTTGATGGATACCATTTACTATAATATTAAATAGAGTATCTTAATGTTATCATTTAACTTAATGTCAAATAGATAACCTTAATGTTAAATAGATACCTTAAAGTTTTATCTTAATGTTTGGCGAGATAGCTCTAAACTGGTGATGGTTTTGGCGACTAACTTTTGTTGCCAAATTTGGCGAGAAAACGCCAAAAGTCTCCAAATTTGGTGACAGTTTGGTTGGATGGCTGTCTAACTGTAATAGACCAGATCCCTCTGTAACTGTAACTGCGTATGCCTTCCTGCAATTGCGAGAAATCGAAGGTACTGAATATTTTTAGGTGGATAGGGTTAAACTATATAAGACCAGAAAGAGAATCAGTTTAGTTTAGTTGAGAATTTAGCTTACAATGTTGAGAGCATTTGAGAGATCAATGTGCGAACTCACACATTTGAGCTTTTGTACTGCCTTTCTTTTAGTTCGAAGTGATAATTATTGATTGCGCTCTGTCATACTGAAAAGATCTGTACCAGTGCTTTTGTATGAAGAGTTTTAGAACTGTAAAGTGTTTTTGAAAAAATCAATTTAATCAAGCTTTTACCGGTACTGTGTGTTTTCAGTCAATTCCGGTTTGGTTTATGAGATTACGGCAAAGCATCGAGAGCTATCTATTCTTGCCTTTAATTTTATTTTAATTTTGCAGCTCAATACGCAAAATTATTGACCAAAAGGTCTCTTAGTTCTTCTACTACTTTCTGTAAATCTTATTTCACTGTTATATAAGGTTAGTCGTATTCTTTACACGTCACTGAGATACGGGCATTAAAACGAAAATAACTATTACAAAAAAAAAAAAAAGTCTGAAAGATTTCAGGTTTTACATTACGCCTAGAGCGACGTTTTTTTTAACGTTTTGTGTGTTACCTTTATTTATTAAACATCACATTCTTCGCACTTAAAACATTAAATTCAATTCAACAGCAATATGACAAAATTATTAAAAAGAGCACTTTAGAATTTCTGATACACAGCCTTGCGCTGGAGATAAAAAAAAAGACTTTTTTTTTTCCTTTCCCGTACAGTGACGCCTAGAGCGACGTTTTTTTTAACGTTTTGTGTGTTACCTTTATTTATTAAACATCACATTCTTCGCACTTAAAACATTAAATTCAATTCAACAGCAATATGACAAAATTATTAAAAAGAGCACTTTAGAATTTCTGATACACAGCCTTGCGCTGGAGATAAAAAAAAAGACTTTTTTTTTTCCTTTCCCGTACAGTGTTACCATTGCTCGCTTTGAAGTCGTTGAATTTCTTAATCAAAAACTCATAAATGCTTTACAAAATATAAAATAGATAACAAAACAAATTCCAAATTTGGGCTCCCAGATGTCCGCATTCGGGAGGAGGATTATGATATTAAAAATTTGATGGCTCTAGGTACCGTTGTTTTTTCACAATGCGAGAAACATACATACATTCGTGCAGATTCCTCATCATATAATTTCGTTAAGTATAATACAGGGCGATAATATTTGGTGGCAACAATTGGAAAAGTGATTCAGACTTTTAAATTTTAGACGCAAAACGCCAAAACGAAATTAATAGCACTTTTGGGCTAATAATACCGAAAATAAAATAAAATATCTGATATGGACATCACGTGACATCCTTGCACGGCGTATTAAATTATGCACATTATTTGCAACATTTCATTTAAACTTATTTCCTAGAATTTCAGTAGGCATATATTTCTCATTAAATCAATTCAGTTTTCAACTTCTTGGCAAGGCAAAAATATATAAAACTCAAAACATCTTCATTAAGATCTGTAAAATACAGAAAAACCTAAAACACCAAATACATACACACACACATACACACACACAAAAAAAAAACACTGGGAAAAAGACACTGAAGTTGGGGCACCAATTGACAAAAATACACTCTTCTAATAAGAGTATCAAATATAGACAAATGGCGACCTCATTAGGCATACCGCCACTTTAAAATTATTGATAATTATACAACTGTTGCAAGTAGATTAACTAAATTAAAAAGATTAACCGAAACATGCGAATAACATAATTTAGTCACCTTTAAAAAGAAAAAAATGCGCAATTTACCAAGGAGAATAAAAATAAATAATAGAATAATAACAATAAAAATACTGAGGTCACCGAACCGGTTGACACTGCAGGAATTTATTATATATGTGTGTGTAGTCGTGGGAAAAGGGAGGTGCACAACTACATGTTATAGCAGTCCCATGTACAAAATTTCAATGTTCTACGGCTACTTGTTTTTGAGCTATGCGAGATACTACATTATAAGGTATTTCTCCCTCCTTCTTAGCGTGCCTTCGTGGTGTAATGGTCAGCACACTGAGCCGGTATTTCAGAGGTCCGTGGTTCGATCCCCGGCGAAGGCATTGCACATTTTTCGTGTCTTCTGCTTCGTAATAACTTAATGTCTCTACAGTGGCGCCCGAACTAAAAGGGTTGTGGATGATGACTCTCCACACCCAGGATTTGGCGACTAGGTCCCCTAAAAACCCTAGTCGCCCTTTAAAAAGGGGAGTATATAAGGTATATCTCCCACATTCTTCGCATGCCTTCGTGGTGTAGTGGTCTGCATGCTCGACGCGTAACCGAGAAGTCCGTGGTTCGATCCCCGACGAAGGCATTGCATATTTTTCATGTCTCCTGCTTCCAAAAATCCTAATGTCTCTACAACATAACGTACAGACGTCACGAAAAAATACATTTTGAATCCATTTTACAATCCGTTTTGGAAGAAAGCATCCTTTATTCTATCCGTGCGTACAGCCGTCACGGCGAGAGAAAAAAAAATCAAAACAAACATAAAATCTAGAAGCTTTCAGATTTTATATTACCGCCAAAGGGGCGTTTTTTCAATGGGGATTCAAAACGAGATTTGAAAAGTGATATAGACATTTACCGTTAGACACTGTAACATCTTTGCGTTGCTACGCTACCAACATATTGCCAGTCAGAAATGCAAAGAAACCCTCGAGCATAAAATATCCGTGCTTGAAAATGCACGCTATGTTTATGTTTCGAAACGCTTTCAAACTGCTGAGTTTTGTTAATCAAAAATTTATTAAAGTTTTACAAAATATGAAATCGACAATAAAACTAATTCCCAGTTTGGGCTTCCAGATTCCCATATTGGAGTGCAGGACTACGTTATTCAAAATTTGATATCTCTAGATACTGTTGTTTTTTCACTGTGCGAGAAACATACATACATTCATGCAGATTCTTCATTATTTAATTTCTTTAAATATAATGCAGGGGTCTAATATTTGGTGGCAACAATCTGAGAAGTGATTCAAACTTTTATAGTGAACCAACGCATAATGCCAAAAGGAAATTAATAGCGCTTCTGGGCTAAAGCCCTTTGGACTAAAAAGAGTCAAAAGGGGATTCAAGAACAGTAAAAATTAATAATTCCGTTGAAATCTCAAAATCGAAAATTTCCGCGGTTACAATATTTTCTTTGCTTCGTACAAAAAAGTAAAGAGACAATTTTAGTGAGCAAGTATATCCGTGTGTGACTCGAATCAGTCATCTCACTTTTACAAGCTCCTACAAAGAGAAGGCTTTCTTTTCAAGGCAGGCAGCCTTTGCATCCTTTCGAATAACAGTTTACCTACTTACATAATTTATTGGAATGTGAATGATACAATGTTGCCAGCAGACAAGAGCCCAAAGGTTACATAGTTGCTAGATTTAATCCAAACTGTTTTTAAGTATCTTAATAGTTAGAGATAATGTGAAGGAATTGTAACAGACGCTATGTGATAACATTTAGCAAGGTGTAACAAGAACTTGATATCAGATACAGACAGTATAACTTGTCTAGACAGTATAACCAGTTAAAGTGTCCTATTTAAAAATTATATTAATAGAGACGATACGAATCTTTACTGGGACAGTTTTTTCATTAAAGGCCGTCATTTTTTGAAGATATACTTATATGGTATTTCTTTGTTTTCACTTTCTGTATCTGAATACAATAGGAAAGGTGAGTTAAATTAAAGCTTTTGTCGTCATCTTAGGAGTACCGGTTTAAGTTTGTTAAAAAACCAGATGATGCTAATTACTTTCTGAAACGTATTTTTTCTCATTCAGTTTATTGGATGCTTTATCTCGATTAACTAATTACCCTAATTTAACCCTTTACTATAATTTCTCCTTTCCATAATCCTCATCAGAATGCAAATTAGTTATCTGAGTTTTTCGAAAGTTTTAGAATTTTGGCAGCATCGCCTGTAGTTTAAGTTCTGTTTCCAGCAGTGCCAGAAATTATTCCGGCTTTAGTCATTTTGCTTGCCGGCGTTAATAAACGCGCCGTTTAAAAATATTTGAGCCAACTTAAGTAGTAAAAACGCGCCTTTTGTGTAGTCATCTGACTACATTATCTTGAATTTGAATTTCAACTTTAATTATTTTGAACCTTCGCAAGTGGTGGAATTTTGTTTGTAAGCACAAGTGGTGCTTTCGGTTAAATTTAAAGAATTAATAAAATGGTTATTTTAATCTCCTCAGGACTTTGTGATTTTATATCAGACTAGATGTTTTCAGTCTAGTAAAGTCTGTAGGACTCTGATTTAAACTTTTACTGAACAAGAATCCTACAAGTTTTCGAAATCTAAAGAGTTTTTGGAACTTTAACATCTGAGAAGATTAATTCGTAGTATTGCATAACAACTAAGAAGAGATTCTCCCTGTTGGTTAATTAAGAGGTTAATTAAAAAGCATTTTTGCTATTTTTTTGAGAGTTACAATTTTTTATGAAATAAATATTTGCACTCTTTGACGTGGCTGTGGTTCATACAATCAAGCTTTACCCTAAAAATGAAGTGAAGTTTCACGAACTTCCACCTAATAAACCTTTTTAAAAAATTTGTGTGAAATAATTTAAAAATCACTGCCGTACTACATCTATCGAACAAAAGTGTCGGGCACGAATTTCCTAAACGCACGTTGGCACTGCAACCATGGGAGCGGCTTCTTAAATGCACCAATGGACTTCAACTGAAAATTTTCTTTCGTGATGTTTAGTGAAAAAGGAAAAACCAGAATTCATTTCCTGAAGTTCTGTAAAGATCTAATATATGTTCTTTCTAAATTCAACTGATCAGATGTTGAAATCTTCCTGTATATCATTCTAACTTTAAAAATTTCGCAAATTGAATTAATATATATATATTGTTGCGTTTTACGGGTTCGTGGATTTGAGAGTATCCGATGAAAACACGATGCAGATCAATACAAAGCACAATTTATTTACAAGAATCACTATTTACAGCACAGTTCCAAAATCACCTTTAAAAGCGTCGAAAATCTACAATAAATACGCTGAAACAATCAGCAACACAGCTTCAGGCTGTAACTGTACAGGTAGCTTCACGGCAACACTAAACTTATAATAAAACACCGTGGAACAATCACCAATCCACTTTCAAGCTATACTGTAAAGATAGCTTCACGGCAAAGCACTATCTCGATTGCTTTCCGTTCACAGAACTCTCGCGTAGCAGCTATTCTCACAACTAATCACACTGCTCGCAACTTGCAACAACTAACTCGC
>KK114554.1:150903-179619 GCA_000611955.2 Stegodyphus mimosarum
AAAAGAAAAAGAAAAAAAGAAAGGAAAGAAAATTTTTTTCTATCTCCAGCACACGATATTCTGCATTGGAAATTCTAAAGATATGTTCATCTTAAAATTATTTTGCGATATTGCTGTTGAACTGAATTTTATGGTTTGAGTACGTAGAACATGGTATTGAATAAATAAAGGTAACGCATAAAACGCCAAAAAAAACGCCTTTTGAACGTAATTTAAAATCTGAACCTTTTAGATTTTATTATTCTGCTCTTTAAGAGAGAGGGAAAAAATGTAGTTTTTATTTTCCTTGATTCTGCAAGTCTTGTTTTCATGATTCTTATGATCTCAAGTTTCTCATCATTTGTTTTAAAACATCTTGTCTCTCGTTCTTTGTTTTAAAAGGAAAAAATAGTAAACTATTAGATATTTTCGCAAAATGTATGGAGTTCGTCTCGGTGTTATTTATTTATTACATTAGAAATAATTAGAGGAAAAACAGCCTCCCAGAAGAGGCATTTTCCTTGAGACCTGCAACTTCATAAATAAGGACCTGCTCGCTTGTTTTACCATAAAAAAAAAACCGATTTTGGGATGAAATAAAAATAGTAATCTAATCCATTCTGTCAAGAGATCATCCAACAATAATCGAAATGACTGTAATCAATTTTGTCATCTAAAGCATTAACTAGATGAATTGCTGAAAAGTGTTTTGTTACAACTATCGGAGTTAAATTAGAATCATGACAGAAATAGGAGATCCTCAGTAAAAAGAAACCTTTCTTACGAGTTGAACATGGAACCCTTATCAGGGGAATGTGTTTGTCAACAACGCCATAAATTTCTCCACCGCTCGGATTGCTACCGTATACAGTTTCCACCGCAGATGTGCAACATATCCATCACAGTCCTCCCTAGCCATAAAACTGAAAAAAAAGGCCAAAAGGTCTAGCAGTATGGTTGTTTGCTGAATAGCAGTGACTGCCCAGTGTCTCTCAAATATCTCACCGTACGTTGCGGAGTGTTGATAGAATGTTTGTTGGCTTTGCGCGCAGTATTCTTGCCCAAGATAAGAAACCTAGTTGAAAGCTTCGATTACCTAAAAGGGAAAGTACACGAAGAGCTCCTGTGCTTCTTCCAAAGCAAAGAAAAACACAAGGTTACTGTGCTACTGACCTTGGAAAAACAGGCTGTTGTTCAGGCAGGTCGTACTCACGTCCGGCGGGCCGCATGCGACCCTTGTCTCATTTTTATGCGGCCCTTCGTTTACCCCGAAAAAATAAAAAATCAATGGCATCCAGTAGGCGCAGCTTAATACGATCACGTTTATTCGCGGCTATTTTGATAATATTTTAAAGGTATTTTTTCTCTCCTTTCCTCATGCTTTCGTGATGTCATTGGAAGCATACTCGACGCGTATTCGAGAGGTCCAGGGTTCGAGTTCTGGCGAGGGTATTGTACATTTTTTACGTTTCCTGCGTCAAAATAACCTAATGACGCTACACATTCACCAATGAGCCAAAAATATGCTCTAAAATAGCTAAGTTAATGTAAATAATGGAATTTAATTAACTTAATCTAAATATATTTAGAAACATATTGTTACGAATTTTGCATTGAGTTAGATATTTTTAATAGAATTATAATTTAAATTGTTTTATTTCCCCGTGCAATACAGCTCGTGACGAGTTTTAAGAGAAAGCTACGCCGGAAAAGTAAAAAATACAACACGTGCATTTAACATTGAATCAAAGTTTACCTCGGTAATTGATATTTAATTTAAATAAATATAATTTACTAGTATGTTAGCTGCAACCATAATTCTACTCTTTTTGCTTCCCAGAAATTGCTAGAACTCCCTGGCGCAACAGCTTTAACAAGCTATAAAAGCCGGAGATGAACATCTCATCTCAGTTGCTGTTTTAGCGAGCTGTCATTGTTGATTGTAGCAAATTCGCAGTGAGATCGGATTCTATTTAACGTTTTAGCAGTTTAAAATATAGCTACTGATTATATTGCGTGATAGTGTGATATTGTACGAATATTTTTGAGGAAAAATCTAGCGTTTTGTTATATTTCTTGCATCGGACTCGTGCATTCAATCTATTACGAATCCGTACGCGAGCGGCAATATAAATACGCACTGTCCAGCATTTTAATTTGAAAAGTGCAAAAGAGTGTTTATGACCTGTTCATAATGTCTTTAAAATGCAAAAGTTCATTAATGAACCTTTCATAGCATCTTTCGAAATTATTTGACCGATGCTGTGTTCTTAATACTCGGAGGGCATTCCTCATTGGAAAAGAATATACCTATGCAAAATTTCAAAATAGGCCAAAAAAAGAAGTTTGGCGTAGATATTTTCAGAGAATTTTTTTACATTTTCCCCTCTGCTTTGAGAGAAGAGGGACCTGTGTCTGATAGCCTTCAAAATCGGTAGAATGAACAATATTATTATCAGTTAAAAATGTAAAAAAACAAGTGAGGAAGAAGATTCGTTTGCTTTTCTAATCAAAATGGGTCATTTGAGCAATAGGTAGCACTGCATGTTAAAAACACACTATTATAAATTTAATAAAATTTAATTGCAGCAGCAATATCTATTTTTTCCAGAGCTATCAATATATTCTTCAAAATAGTGTTGAAATAGGAAATCAGTAATTAAAAAAAATATTAGTTAATCAGGCTCAGGAAAGTCATAAAATGGCTATTTTCGGAATAGTAAAGCGAATGTAGTATATAAATGAATAAATCTATATTTTAACACAGTATTCTATAATTATGATTAGATTTTATATTTGATTGAGGTAATGAATAAATCTACAATTTATCACAATATTCTATAATTACGATTAGATTTTATATTTGATTGAGTTAATCACTTGCAGGCAGGAAAGTAGTAAGAAATTCTGTATGCAAAGCAAATGCGGAAAGAACTCTACATTTCATAGCTTGAAAACTTTTGCGTTTTATTATTAATTTATATTTAGAGCAGGAATCGCATCGACCCCGTTTAAGGAATGGTTTTCTTAATCGACCCCCTTACAGTTTTCTCTGTAATATACAGTGTGCAACATAATCATGTTACAAATAACTGCATATAAGTAATTTCTTTACATTATTAGACAATTAATAAATATTACTTTCTCTTGACAGTTAGATTAAGAATATGAACAAAAAATTGAATGAACTTAAATTGCGCCAGAGCTCTGTTTCTCAGATTCTGAGGTAAATTGTGGTTTTAGCCGGAGCGCATCGGAGCTCTAAATAAAAAGCTCCGGCACTTTTTTTTTGTAAGTGGAACACAGTTTCAGCGGAAAAAAATTATTTAAAAAATAAATAAAAATAAATTAGAAGTCGATTATGACTTCCGAATGCGTGCCTGTTTTTCTCTGGGGAAAAAACGGACGGAGGTGTTAACACTTTAAAGGAAAGAAAATCCTCCATCCACACGTCAAAGACCTATTCTCCAAGTAGCGCAATAAATTTAAGTGCGCGGGTAAAGTGTTTTGTTCCCGAAAGTACTAAAAATGATTATTGTGCACTTCCAGCGCTAGTGACCTCTCACTGCAGCGCTCACGTGAACTACGCAAAAAAATTCGACGGACAAAAATTTTCACTTGTGCAGACCTTGCATTTGTTTTCAGCTTTTTAGCACATGGGATTCGGGATAAATGTTTTTTACCCAGTAGCATTTTGCTTGATATCTAGACTTTTACGGACAAGGCATCGCTGTCAGAAAGCTCAGGACACTCCATTGTTTGTTTTCGAAGCTACATTTGTCCATTAAAATTTCTTTCCATACTCTCATATTCTTTCTAGCATTCTCTCTGTTCTCATTACTGCCGCTTTAATGGTTTTTTTTCCATTGGTATGCTGGAAAAAGAATCCTTTTTGTTTCTCTCGTCTTTTGATATAGTACGTTATGTCGTATATTCAGGGCTTGAATACAGCCTGAGGCCGGCTAAACAACCGCTTAGTTTCTGAATGAAATTTAACTCCAGCCGGAGCTCCAAATAAGATGAGGCCCGATATTTTATTTCTTTCATTTAACTATTTATCATGAATTTGTAAGTTATTAAATGTTTATTTATATCTTTATATTTCATTTAATTTAAATTTTAATTATTCGTCATTTTATTGCTTACTAGTTATTTTATTTTCCCCCTTCTTTTTGGAAGCCATCACTAGGGCTCTGGCACTTCTGATTTTAGAAATGAAGCCCTGCTAATCACGAAGGGGAATGTAAACGAATGTGCAAGGCGTCCTAACAGAAACTACCTATAAAAAGAAAGTTTTTTTAGGTCTCGTTGAACTTCAGGAAAAAAAATATAAAACCTGAAAGCTTTCAAATTGTATATTACGCACAGAGAGGGATTTTTTTAACGTTTTGCGCGTCACCATCATTTATTAAATATCATGTTCTTCGCACTAAAACCCCATAAAATTCAATTCAATAGCAGTATCACAAAATATTTAAAAACAGCATATATTTGGAATATCCGATAGATAGATTCGCGAGCTGGAGATAGAAATGTCTTTTTTCCATTTAGTGTTACCATTGCTCGCTTTGAGATCGTTGAGTTTGTTAATCAAAAATTCGTTAACTTTTACAAAATATGAAATAGATGATAAAACAAATTCAAAATTCAAAATTCGGGCTTCCAGGTGGCTATGTTAGGTAGAGGATTACGTAATTGAGAATTTGATGGCTCTAGTTTCCGTCTTTTTTCACAATGCGAAAAACATACATACAATTTATGCAGTTTCTTCACGATTTAATTTCTTTAAATATAATCAGAGCAATAATAATTGGTGGCAACATTTTGAAAAACGATTCAGACTTTTAGAGTGTTTCTACGAAAATGCGATTCGAGACTAACAGCCCTTCTGGACTAATACTTCTTTGGGCTAAAAATTTCTTCCCTAACGATTTTTTTTTTAATTTAGCAGAGAGCTTAGCACCGAGGAGCTTTCAATTAAAACTAGAATGGAGATATAGAGAGGAGTTTTCATCTGGTTTTACGGTAAATTAGTAGTTGCCAAAATGTTTACATAGCTATACGTTGCACTAGAATAGAGACAAATTATATGAAGAATTAGAATGCAGATGAAAAAAGTCTTGAAGTGCTCTTTTTCTCTTATATATTATCAAACAATTTAATAATATAAGTATGCAGTTATTTGAATTATTAATAACATATAGCTACTCATAATTGCGAATGAAATTTTATCAGATGATTTTATCGATCATAGCTATTTGTTTTTTAACATTTCCTTGCTACATCATTTTCATCTAGGAATTTCCTTTCCCCCCACCTGACTAATATATATATGTAGGTCATGAGGCTAAAAAGCTTGAGAAACACTGCTATAAACAAATAATCCGGTCCAATTCAGTTGAACAACACTAATTTAACACTCAGTATCCTAGATTTTAATAGGCTTTGCACCAACTAACGTGAAATTAATTGCCGAATATCAGTTTACCATGCACTTAATCAAACGCGAAATAAGTATTTCATCTACATGATAATATCAAGCACTGATTAAAATTTTCTATAAATAATTTCCTTTTTAGTTAAGGCTTCCTATCATTTCCTCCGTAGTTTTGACTCCCAACTTTTATTTTTGAGCCAGGATATGAGCCTTATATTTATATACCCTTAAACAATGGGATTCGTTTAAAGTATCGTGACTTCACAATGATTAATAATAATAATCTTAGTATAACTAAGAACCATTTTCTGGATTCTCAAATTGATTCCCCCCCCCAGAGCTCTTAAAAACTGCAAGCGACGAGTACGAGTAGTGTATATGCACAAAGTAAACGTACTATAAAGAAAAATGAACCCCCAAAATCGCTAATCGACTGTAAAGTATTTGTTCTTTCTTACGCCTTCGTGGGGTAACTGGAAGCACACTGGACACGTATTCAAGAGATCCAGGGTTCGAGTCCCGACGAGAGCAGTGCATATTTTTTATGACTCCAGCATAAAAAAAGTATCACAATCGCTCTACAAATGGCGCCCGAACTAAAAGTGGTGGACAATAATTGGTCATCATCGGGCTTTGTCTATTGGAACTCCTAATCCCCAGTCGCCCATTAAAAGGGGGAGTATATAAGGTATTTTCTCCCTCCTTCCAGCATTTGAATTAGTTTAGTTTGTGTTATTTTATTCGTAAGTCCCAAATAAAACAATTAAATTTTTACACTGCATTAAAAAATGAATCTCGTCTCGCAATCTATTTGTAATTTGAAAAACGATCCTTAGACGTGAAAAGGTTAGAAGCCATTTTAGTGAAGAGTATTTCTCAGATACTCAGATGCTTCGTATTCATATCACATAGCATTTGAAACACAAAATCAATATTTACAATGCAAATTCATTGATGTGACAAACAGGTGTCTTTTTACTCCTGTGCCTTTAAAAAAGATGTGTTTGACTTACAGTTTATCTTTCAATAATCCATTTTCATAGCACAAAATTGCATTAATTCAAAGAATGGAATTTTTCTATTTGTTCCTCTTTATAAAACAGAATGCATAGAAGATAGATAGACTGTGTATCGGAAATTCTAATGATATGCTCATTTTTAAATTATTTTGCGATATTGCTGTTGAATTGAAATTTATGGTTTAAGTGTGAAAAACATGATATTTGATAAATAAAGGTAACATAGAAAACGTTAAAAAAACAACCCGAAAGCTTTCAGATTTTTGTTTGGTCATTTTATTATTTATTTACTTATTTTTTACTGAAAAGGATTTATTATTTATTATTCCAGTTTTCTTATTCCAAGGGGCGTAAGTTACAAATTCTCAGTCTTTGGTTTCCAAATTGTGACCGCGAAGCCCATACATTTGCAATGGTATCCAGAACACGCAATAGCATGTTCTTCCAATATATATCATCGCATAGCGTTTGTCAGAGCAAGAATGTGCTCATGTATTGTGAAGGCCATAACTATAAATAATTTGAAAAGTCTTTAATGGTTAGCATTCTCTATAGTATTGCGTGATGAGTTTTAATCAATAATTCGATGCAATACAAGAATAATAAACTTGAAAAAACTTTCCTGCGTATTTGGTCGGTGTCTGCAAATATCATTTAAATGAGTTCCAGTTGTTGAAAGAAAGCATATGAAGCGCTGGGCGGGAGAAATTCTCGGACAGGGCGACTGTAACTCCCCACCTCCCAAGTTGAAATACTATGGCTTAAAGTGAGAGATTTATCTCTCAGTGCTTTTGTGTTTCACATGTAATTTATAGTTTGTTAAGAAAAAAACAAACAAACAAAAGAGTGTTAAGGTTTCTTTACGTTCTGGCTGGGTTCCTAGTCTACCAGTCTGACGTTGCACGGACTCCCTGCTAACCCATTTCTTTTTGTCTTTTATGCTTTGTTATTAAGCAGGATTTTCTTCACGCTTATGCCATATATAATTCAACAACTACATTGCAGACATTTCATAAGTAGCATAACAACATATGTTTAGAATTAGTGTTAAGTGCTGGTATGCACTTTTCGTTTTCAATCTTTCCTTAGTTCACCACATCAATATTCAGTTTTCTTACTAAGATGGCTTGCAAAATTCTTTTTTTTTTCAATGTTTTGATATTAACGTTTTGTGTGTTAAATTTATTAATTAAATATCATGTTCTTCCCACTTACCCCGCATACAAGTGAATTCAATAGCAAAATTACAACATATGTAAAATATGTTTAGAATTTCCGATAAACAGTTTCGCGCGCTGGAGATAAAAGTATTTTATCCTGTAAAGTGCTGCCGCTGCTAGCATTCAAATGTTGTGTTTGTTAATCAAAAATCATTGAAGCTTTACCAATTACGAAATCTGAAATTCGAGGTTCCAGGTGCACATATTCAGGTGGAGGATTACGTTATTCAAAATTAGATGGCTATATGTCCGTCGTTTTTTCACAGTGTGAGGAATATACGTACATACAGGCATACTTCTTTATTAAATTTCTTTAAAAATAATACAAGGCGATAAAATTTGTGGCCACAATTCGAAAAGTGATACAGCTGCTTATAGAGGACGAATGTATTGGCCACTGCATACTTTTTACGTCTCCTACTTCAAAAGTCGTAATGACCCTGTAAGTGGCGCCCGAACTAAAAGGTGGTGGGAGATAATTCATCACCACCAGGATATGGTTACTGGGTTTCTTTCCCTTATCCCCATTCGCCCTATAAAAGGGGGAATTTATAAGGTATTTTCTCCCTCCTTTCCACATGCCTTCGTGATATAACTGGAAGCACACTCAAATCGTATTTTAGAGGTGCAGGGATCGAGTCCCGGCGAGGACATTGCTTGTTTTTTCCGGCTCCTGTTTCAAATATTTTAATGACTCTACAAGTGATGCCTTCACCAGGACTCGAACCCTGGACCTCTCGAATACGTGTCGAGTGTGCTTCCAGTTACTCCATGAAGGTGTGCTTAAAAAAAGGGAAAATACCTTATAAAGATTAATAACGTTTGTTAAACATTACCTCCAAGAAAAACAGATAGTTTATAAGTAATTCAGATTATTGCTGTTAAGTAAATAAAACGCTTTTATTCCATAGCCCCGCTTCTAATTGTCTGCAGTGCAGTAGAGTATCTCTGCGAGTATTTCCTCCTTTTTTACTAATTTTCTCGTTCGAAAATCAAGAGAAGAAAATTATGCGAATAACATTATTTCCGAAAGCCACGGTTATAGAAAGAACATAACAAAAGAAAAGTAGCCATATATAAACTACAGGTAACTACCGTAATATCATTCCTGTAAAAAAAACCTACATTCAAATAAAAATACACTGTAATATTAACATTATTTAATTATAATCTTATTAGTAATATTAACAAAATCTAATCAGGTAGCTTCAATTCCACTTTCCTATAACTCGAAGGTCGCCCGATCTTATTGTTGTCTGCGCTACTCCTTAGGCCTCAGATCATTGATAAATAATTAGAGAAGGTGAATGGGCAACTGTCTCGGCGAAATCTGAATGTCGGTTCGACATTAAACTGAATGACATTAAACTGAATGTCGGTTAGTGTTTGCTTCCTTGTGATAAGTCAGTTCTTGTATTAAGGCTGGAATAAAATTCAAGAGTTGGATGGTAAGGTTCAACGTGACCTTAGCAGATAGTCTACGAAGGTTTTCCTTTGTTAGTTAGAAGAAAGCAATCACTAGCTAGGGAGAAAACACGCAAGGGGAAAAATACACGAGGAAATAAGGTTATGTCAATTATTTAAATTATAATTCACGTAAAGTACATTTCATATAAAGTATTTCGAGAAATTATCTTATAATTCAATGTTTTCTGTTTGTAGTTATTTGAACAAAGTAGTTTATATAATTTCTTCTCCGCATTTTGTATCATGGTTTCAGTTTAATACCTGCTGTATAAAATATCAGCTTATACATTTTAAACCAAGTCCTTGTTTTTTCATGAAAGAAATTGCGAGGGCCGGTAGAAGGGGATAAGTTAAAAAAATATTTTACAAATTATAACACAAGCCATAATTAAATTTATAGAGATATGGGCTAAAGTACTGCAATGAAACTGTTTAACAATTCAATAATAAAGTTTGAGAATCAAAAAATGAAGTTCCTTTCAAATGTGGAAGAATTAATTTCTTCTGATAGGTTATTACGTTATATTTCAGTGTTTTTAGTTTCTAAAAATGGTCAGAATTTTTTTAAATTGATTTTAGGAATGCTTAAAAATGTTATCTCTCCCATTATAAATCATAATACTATAATCTATAATTTTAAATGAAAAAAATTGTACTCCTTTTTTAATCATTATTCCTCAGTATCTTCAAAGGCCCATTGTCTGATTTTTAAAGAAAGGCGTACAAATTAAAGTACGAGTTAAGATTTTATTACTTTTTTTCATATTTAAAATCTAGAGGGAGATAAAAATGCATGTAATTTTATATATTTTAAATACTACAAGGAGGACTTGAGGGACCCTTGAAAGTGGAGGTGCAGGGCATGTGTCCGTTTGCGCCTGCGGAAACCAGGCCCTGGTGGATCAGTAACAGTTTTATTCTTAAATTCGGACATGACCTCATCCAGAAAAACAATAACCCTTGATCCTTTCAAGTATTAAAAGATATTACGATTAAACTTCTGCACTGAATGAGGTTTCTGAAACACAGCTTAAAGTTTCGGAAATGGCGGAGGCAACGGATTGACATTTCACCTGCAGCTATTATTATGATAACTATCATTTGAACATCTTGGATGCATTCAAAAATAAAACTTCAATTTGCGCCCATTGTTTTGCTAGAAACAGAAGGTAATAATGTATGTCTTGTCGAGATGCGACAGATAAGGCAGAAGAAAACCGCACGGTCGAAGTTAGAAGTAAAGAAAAAAAAAAGATAAAAAGGAGGCAATATTCAAGTGAGGACGAAGTGTTTGTTCTAATGGAATAAATTGCTTGGACAGGCTCAGAACTTATTCATTATGCAGCTGCAAGATCTTTTAAGAAGACTAATGAACAGATGCATGTTTGAGAAAATGGAAGTTATAAAAAAGCATTATCACAAAGCACGCGATTTCCTCTATCGATATTTTATTTTTAGGTTTTGACAGATGCAAAGTGGCAACAATGTTTGACACAGAATTTTGAAAATGATGTGCTGTTCTGCAGTTCATGTTTTTTGAATTAATTGTAAACAGTCGAATAAGACTTTGAGAAATTTTTTGTTCAGCTTAGAGGGACAATTTGCCCAGAAGGGTTATTAATTTCTTTTTGGCATTTTACGTCGTCCACAATAAAACGGCGTTTCACTTTTCAAATTGTTGCCATCACATATTAGAGCCCTGCGTTATTTTTAAAGAAATTAAATAATGAAGAATCTGCATGTATGTATGAAAATTCCTCGCATTGTGAAAAAACGGCGGTTCCTAGACCCATTAAATTTTGAATAACGTTGTCTGCACCCTAGAAGCTCTAATTTTGAATTAATTTTATATTCATTGATATGATGAACCGAGAAAAGACTGCAAAAAATAGAAATATGTATGCAAGGCTTAAACAGTGCATAGAGAATTCTAAACATATGCTGCTTTTAAAATTTTGTAATTTTACTGTTGAATTGTACATGGAGTAAGTGCAAAGAAAATGGTGCTTAGAGTAAAGGTAACAGGAGCGAATGCAACAGCTGACTGATAGACTGCGTACTAAGCGAGAGCGTATAAAATATTAACAAATCCTTTGGGTGATCGATAAAATCTGAACTCTTTGAGATATTTATAATTATTATCATTATTATTTGGCTATCCAGAAATAGTTTTAGGCAAAATGTGTATTCACAGTTAGAAGCCGCCGCAAAAACTGCATTTGAAAGAAGTATGAAAACGAACTCATAGCTCAGAATTTTAAGAAAATATGTAAAGCGAATTTTTAATTTTTATTGCCAATAGCTCCTTGTATTAATTTAATTTGAGTATTTCCCCTTTCTGTTTTGAAAATAGTAACTGCTTATGATATTTTGAAAATAGTAACTGCTTATGCTATGTTCTTGCGTGTGTATGGATTCGTAATGGATTGAACGTACACAGAGCCGATGATAGCTTGATAAAATTTATTTTTCCAAAAGAAAAACTTTGTAGCTCTGGAACTTTCCACAAAAGCACTCGTACATCTCTTCTCAATATCACAGAACACAAGGAATAGTTACCACTTGAACCTATAAAGAACTTTTAACACAATGCAGAGCGAAGTGTGCACGATTTCTCAATACTCCGAAGTCAGCTTTGAACTCTCCGTTCTTAAATAGTTTTCTCCCAGCCGCCAAGAAATCTCTCGAACCTTCCATTTCTCGAACTTACTGGAAGAAAAATACTGCTAAAGTTACATATAAGGGCCGGATAAGGTAACAGTTGCATATAGGGATCAATGACAAGACTCAATTACGAAAATGTCGTCAAGTTTGGCAAATTTTTGCAATCTTTTGCCTAATTTCGAGACAAATATTAGTCACTCAAACCATCGCCATCTTGGGTCTCTTTCGCTAAACTGGCGAGATAGCCATTTACTTTAATGTTAAATAGAAAAATAAGGTTACAAAGGTAGAACTTCGTCTCTTTAGACTTTTTATGTTACATTATGAAAAAGCCAATACAATTTCACATGTAATTTCGCTAAAATTATTTACAAATATAGAAAATTCGTAACAATATCTATCAAAACTGCGTCATTTCAAATCAGTCATACGATTTCACATAATGCTGCAGGTACTTTTTAGCCAGTCAGCGAATAAAATTTCAATCGAAATCAAAACCTTTTTGGGAACCATAATCTTTTGAATCTCTCCTAGGCTTCCTTCTGGAACGCGTTGCATTTCCATGCTTTGCTTGCTTCGAACTCATTCTTCTCAAGCAGGAGGCCTTTTTTTCGTACACCATGGTAATTGATTAATATATTCCAATGAAAACCCTCATGTCGGAAAAAGCTGCTCCTTAATCGATAATTAATTCAATTAATCTTTAACAGTCTTTTAAGGGAGGAAAAGGTAGTAAAAATTGTGCAAAATAGTGAATGTGAGCAGGAAAAGTCAAAGACAACACCTTTGTGCAGATGCTCTGTTTCCGATAAATCTAAAGATAATAGACATACCACTAGGTTCTGCGTTCGTTTAGTGATGTATACCGCTCGAAATCCAGACGGGAAATGAAACTTAACGCCAGCAGAATGCTTTTACCTACCGCTTAATAGCGCTCTATACCAACTCAGCGAACCATTTCAATCCTGACACCGCATTACAAAATCTGCTGTTCCGGTTCCCTCTACCTGATGCCTTTGCATTTCTGCCAGGTATTTTGGAATCGCGCTTTAAAGTACGTAACTAAATCCAAAGTTTTAATTCTTATAATTGTGGCTTGTACGGTTATTATTTAAATTAACCAGTTATTATGATTTGGATCTTTCTATTTCCTTCTCCTTTCCGTTTCCTCACCAGAATGCAAATGAGTTAGCTAGTATTTAAACTGAGGTTTTTGGATTTTGAAAGAGAGTGTGTTTCTGGCTGTGCGTGAAGGCTACGTTTAGTTCTTACTAGCTTTCGTAGTTGTAATTTTCGGCTTTGCATTATATCGCTGCCGACACATTGATTTTGAGCCTCCGGTTAGAATTACTGAGCCAGCTTACAGTAAGATTTAAACTGTGCAGTCTTTGGCTACTGTTACACGTTTTAACTGTTACTCTTTCACCACTTTAAAGTTCCATGTTTAACTGATTGCTCTGTTTGGTTACATCACCAGGAGCTATGGCTGATATTGTTAGAGCAAGAAATAGCGTTCATATTCTAAACTCTGCTTAAATAAAAATATGTTTAAGCCTTTCCACGACTTCGTAGTTGTTCCAAACATAGCGACAGTTCGCTTTATGCATGTTGGGGTTATTGGACTAATTACCAGTTCGAGATTAAATAGAGCCCCGTAAGTTTACAATAATTTAAAGTGAGTGCGAATGAAGAAAATTATAACCCTTAAGATCAAGATTTTTCCTTTACGCAGTAGAAGCATTCCTCTAGGCCTATCGGGTCAACATTTTTGCGCCAAGTATTGAATATTCTCAAATTTTTATTTGTTTGAAAATTTATTTCAATAACTGTAGTTTCAGCTTTTAGTGACGTTACAGGAAGTAATTCAAACTACTCACGAAATATCAAAATGACCTCAAAAAGGCCCCATGACAACAAAAGCAACAAAATAAAGAATCATACAGAGGATTTTTGCATATTAGTTTCCAGTTAAATGAGTTTTTGTTAAATTTCGGAAGAAAAACCTTTCAAAAAGAACTTTTCCGACGACCTAATTTGTTAAACTAACAGAAGTAAGTTATTTTAACTTCCATAGGCTAAATAGGGTCGGCATAGAGCGTTGCACCTTGGGAAGGACACGTCTGCTATTCTTTCGTATTGAAAAGTGTCCTCCCTCTGATTTTAAAGGAGGCAATATCCTCATTTGAAAAGTTATTCACCTAAGACTCAATAAAATAAATATGTATTGAAAAGAACTGTAAAAAGAATCATTTTTGACATTCCTGTGTGACAATATTTATATATATATACATATAATTTTGACAATACCTCCACCTCCGCTACAAGGTTATTCGAAGCATATCGCTGCTGTCAAAAATGCTTCTGGATTTTACTGTAAAAATTCTGTTTCTTAAATGGTTCATTCTGATAAACTAGTATCTCTGCAACTTTCAAAAAATGAATTGCTATCATAAAGCCTTATAAAATAAATTATAGAAAACATATATTTAATGAACAACTCAGGAAATATTGAAATAGGTTGAGTTTCATTTTTTATGTTATGCCATATTAACTCCTTAATTGCAAAATTTTTTAACAAATTTTGACTAAAAATAGTTCCGTTTTATGTCATAAAAGGATGATTGAAAGACTTTTGCGAAATTCAAAAATAAAATAAAATAAAATGTAATAATTAAAAGATAAAAAATATTGTTAGTAATTATGCATTTTTTAGAGATTCCCCATTTAAGGAACATTGCAGATATGAATTATCTTTTATTTTATTTTTTACAATAATAATTATTATTTATTTTAAATTGTTAACCTAAAAAAAATGTTCTATTATTTATTTAAAAATTATGACTTAAAAAAAAAACTTTAAATTATTTTTTTTATTATTATTAATAATTATTTTGTAAGGTTTATCCTAATTTTATAACATTTATTTTAAGTTTATGCCTCTTTTCTATCCATTCTAGCTTCAGCTTACAATTTCCTACCAGAATGTATTTTCAGAAACGCGGTTAATGCAAATGAATAAGAATAGTATTTAAGTCGATGTTTTCACCGACTTCGTTAGAGAGAGCTCTAGTTCCTGACTAGCGCGCGTTTGCCTTTGGCTACGTCTTTCTAAGCTATTTCTACGCTCGGCCGTACTTTAGTTCCGTGATTGGCTTCGCCCAGTTAATTAAGATTTAGGGGCTAACTGCTTAGAATCTTGATAGCTTCGGATATACCTTTCAGTTAGCTTTAGTTAAGCTAGTTAAGTTTAATTTCATATTAATTTTAATTCAAGCCCAAGTGGAGGCTTTGCTGTGCACTCCGAGTTAGGAGCTGATTGTGGTATATTTATTTTGAGAAATAAATGGTAGTTAATCCTTCTTGAGTTTATGTCTCTGTTCACACACTATAGCGATTATTCTCTTACTAGTGTTTGGGGTTTTCAAGGATTGAACTGTGAAATGAGAAGGTGAAACCCCACATTTGGTGCCCGAAGTTGTTCTGAATGAACCATGTCGCTAGGTAGTGAAGATTTCACATTAACCCCTCCGTTCTTTCAATTCCCTCAACCTCAACCAAACCCAATGCAGGGATTTGGATTTATAGTAGGAACGATGAGAGCGGCAATGAAGCCAGCAGCAATATTTGAGGGCAAAGTTCCGTGATGACTTTCTTGGAGCAGCTGAACCTACTTTTCACGTTATATACTGTGAACCAACTGCAGAAAATTATCATCCCTACATCGAACTTAAAAGGTCAAGCTGTCAGCTGGTACAAAAATATTGGTAAGAATTTGTTGGAGGAACAAGGATCAGAAACGTACACTTGGGAAAATTTTAGAGCATCGCTATTGAAAGTATTCCCAGTTGTAAAAGACCGTGCGAAATTGGAGTCCGAATTGTTTAGTGAATATCAAACCAACTTCGATGAATTAACGGACTTCATCTTAAGGAAGCTCCACATTTTCAAATTACTATATGGGAAAAGACCCAACAAGGAATTATCGAAGTCATTTTGCCGCTGTTACTTCCGTCAATCCGGGACTTTCTTGAAGTCAGAAATCCGCAAACCCTTTGAATTAGCAGTAAAATTCCAGAGCAGGCGAACAGCTGAAAACGCGCGAACAAGCAACTTAAAGCAGTATTCAAGGTTTCATTCTCAGACGAAACCTCATTGTCAACAGAATCCGCTTCGGCGAGCGGGGAATTTTGCAAAACCGAAGAAGAAAAAGACTGGTCAGTCCAAAGCGCGGGGAAATAAAAACAGCTGGATCAAGGGGCAGATAAGAAGAATTTAAACTAATCACAGTGACCGAGAAGAGGGCTAGGTCACCTTCTAGGAAGGAAAATCTCTCAGGAATCAAACTGAATACGGTAGTCGTACAAAATTTGGTCCTTGCCGGAGATCCATATATTATAAACGACGTCTCTAGAACCGCCCTTCTAGATACCGGGGCTCAATGCAGCTTCCTATCGCAGGACTTTTTTAAAAAGCATTTTCGTCGTTATAGATTGTTTAAGACAACGGGACAACGGGTGATTGCTGCCCAAGGCAAACAGTGTGTCTGCTTGAGAAAAGTGGGGCTGAATGTTCAAATAGAGAACGAGGTGCAAAAAGCAAATTTTTTGGTGGTAAAGAATTTTTAACTACAGTTACATTGGGGGTTGAATTTCTTATGCGCAGCTAGCGCAAAAATTAATTTCAAATTTTCTTCCTTACAGGTCAAGATGGATAAAGTTGAAGAGGAAATAGCCGCAATGCCGAAATTACAATTGAACTATCTTGAAGGAGGAGAAAAAGACAAGATGGAAAATCTGGTAAGTCGGTTTTCCCAATGATTCGACGACAAACCTGGTTTCTGCTAGATCGTAACACACAGTTTTGACACTGCGCCCCCAGTCCGATCTAAGCCGTATAGGTATGACCGCACGAAAGAAGATATTCTCAAACAACACATTAAGAAAATACTTGAGAGCAAGATAATTACGCCAAGTACCACCGCCTATGCAAAGACCAGTAGTTTGTGTAAAAAGAAAAATGAATTGCCGCCCGAAGATCTGAATTCGTGGCGATTCGATGTTGATCACCGCAAGTTAAATAGCATAACTAAATACGCCAATTATCCCTTCCCGATAATAGATGGAATTACAAGACAGATTTGTTCTACTAAATATATGACTACATTAGATCCGATGTCAGGCTATTTTCAGATTGCAGTAAAATCCGAAGATGTTGAGAAAACAGCTTTTATTACAAAGTCAGGCGTGTGCGCCTTTTTGAGAATGCCGTTTGCCTTAAGCGGAGCTTCAGCTACATTTCAAAAAGTTATGGACATTGTTTTAAAGCCAGTCTTAGGCAAAAGTACAGTCATCTATCTCGATGATATTATTGTTACCAGCGAAACCATAGAAGAACACATCAAACATTTGGAGGAAGATTTTACATTATTAAATGAGGCCGGCCTGAAAATAAACCCAAAGCAGTGCAAATTTACCGCCAAGGAATTGAGGTACCTCGGCTATAAAATCTCGAAAAACGGTATTGAAACAGATAATTCCAAAATATTAGCGATTAAAAGTTATGCACCTCCAAATACGGCCAAGAAATTATCTTCCTTTTTGGGAATGTGTTCCTATTACAGAGTGTTCATAAAAGATTTTGCAAAGATAGTCGAACCCTTGTTGATTCTTAAACGAAAAACGACTACGTTCACATGGACAGCGAGGCGAACACGGAGTTTGAAGAATTGAAACACGCCTTAATTAAAGCTCCTGTTCTTAAATTCCCGGAAGGGAACCAAAATTTAGAAATTGCAGCTGCGTCAGACTACGCAGTTGGCGCAATTCTTTCCCAAAATGAGCAGCCAATAGTCTCTTTTTATCAAAACGCTGAATCAAACTCAGCGTAATCATACAGCAACTGAACGGAAAACCCTCGTGGACTTACTAGCGGTGCAAAAATTCCGCGTTGATTTCGGAAGTGCCCCGACAACTGTGTACTCGGATCATGCGGCAGTTGGTCGCTTGTACTCGGGGAAAAATCTTTCACCCCGGCTTATGCGTTGGACGTTAAAACTGCAAGAGTTTAATTTAATAATAAAATAACTCCGGGAAAACGTAGTGGCGGATGCGCTACCAAGAATCAAGATCGATGATGAGGGAAGTAAAATTAGATGTACACTGTTAAGTGCTAAAATAACTGAACCCCGGGAAACAACAATTCCCAAATTAAAAACGGACCCTTATTTCAAAGACATTTATGCATATTTGAAAGACCCCGAAAATTTTGAAAGTGTAAACTTAACGGCTATTCGCAATAAGGCTGCCCATTATGAAATTATTGATAAGTTGCTATTTTACACGAAAACAACCAACGATAATCAAGAGCTTCGGTAAGTGGCTTCAATGAGTCTATGCTTAAATATTTTAGAGGAGCTTCAAGATTCGAAAATATCAGGACATGTAGAGGTTAGAAAAACATTGCAAAGGGTCCGCGAAGCGGTGTATTTTCCGCAGTTGTACAAGGTGGTGAAGGCGTATGTCAGGTCCTGTCACTTGTGTTAATTAACGACGTTAATTACAAATTGGGGGGTTACTTAAATAGCAAAACCAGTTTCCCAAATGAATTGGTTGGCATTGATTTGCTCGGTCCCTACCCTAGAACAAAGAGTTATAAAATAGATACCTGTTAACCACTGTGGATCTTTTTTCAAAATGGGTGGAAATAATTCCTCTTAAACGAGCTTCAGCAAACATAGTAGAAGATTCATTTCTAAATAAACATATTCTAAAATACGGGGTCCCAGGAAAAGAAATATCAGATAGTGGTAAGCAATTCGTAAGTAATTTATTTGAAAATCTTCGCACAGGCCTTGGCATACGCTATCTGAAGATGGTACCTTATAGATCGCAATCGAATATTGCGGAATGTGTAAATAAGAATATAGTTAAAATTATTCGGGGATGTGTTAAGAATTATCATGACCGTTGGGACAGCTGTGTCAATGAGTTAGGCTTTGACTTGAGAACAAGCAAAACATGATATCACACAAAAAAACCACGCAGAATTATTCCTAGGAAGAAAAATTTTAACGCCACTGGATAAGCCATTTTTCGTTCAACAAAGACAGGAAGAATTCAAATTGAAAGATATACAGAAAATTATTAATGGGGCCATCAAAAATTCTGATGCGGCAGGGTCGAAACAGAAAGTATATTATGATAGAAAGAGACGCGAGGTAGAATATACGATAGGCCAGAAAGTGCTAAAATTAAAACATTCTTTATCATCTGCACCCGAAAATAGGGTAGCCAAATTTGAGTCCAGGTTTGAGGAGCCGTTTATTATTGAGAAAATTAAATTTCCTATGATTTACTTAAAGGCGGAAAATGGACAGCAAACAATTGCTAACATGGACCAGCTGAAACCGTACTATAGTCGTACTGATTTTCTAGTCTTAAAAGATTTATTGGATATTCCTGGGAGCGCGCCAAGAATATCGATTTCGCCGTCGCCTAGCAGGGATCCCCCCAGCAGCAAAAAGAAAACAATCGGAGAATACTGAAGAAAGGGCCGCGAAACGAACGCAACAGCAGCCTCAAGGTTGAGACTCAGCGAGAGTGAAGAGAACGAAACAAAGAAAAGTTCCCCTTCAACAGAAGCCAGCGCCGATGAGAAAGCGGAAAAGGCTCAAGGAGAACGCACAATGCCACAACTGAAGCCAATTACCTTGAAGATTGGCTTCAGTTGTGGCATTGTGCGTTCTCCACAACCACAGGAAACCACAGGAATATGACATCCAAGATCTACGAAAAGAAAACGATTCGACGAGGCAAGATCCATTCCTTTTCGGGAAACCAGGAAAACCAAGAAAAGATTGAAAGATTCCGAGGGAAGATCCGGATACTACAAGGCAAAGAGTAAGCCAGAGTTCCAGAACCCTCAAACGACGAGAAAAGCAGGCCGATTCAACGCCCGAGGAACGAAAAGAAAGGAGAGGCCCAAAGTGAATACCAGCCGCCCTAGAAGATTGAGAATTCAACGTTTAAGATCTCCCACTTGGCAAGAATTTTGCGACAAAAGAATGGAGGAATATAGAAACCAAAAACGATAAGTGAAAATTTTCCCTGTTTTCCAGTTTGTATTGAAAGTTTTAAATTTATGTCATGTGTTTAAAGTTGCTAAATACTGTTTAAAGCAAGAAATTGAATTCACAAGTTTGCGAGAATGTAGTTTTAAGTATCCGTTAAACAGAAAAGATTTTGAATTCGCAAGTTGGCCAGAATTTATTTTGTAAATACCTTTCTTTTGAGAATTCTGAAGTTGCGAGAAACTAATTTGTGAATATGTTTAGTCGAATGACTTTAAATGTGTTAACTTAAAGAAAGATTGTAGCAAAGCTTTTTAAATTTTGTATAGCAACTACAACGAATGATGTAAAATGAATTTTAAAATATTGCATGTTAAAATGTTCGATTGAATGTAGAAATGCTAATGCCAGCTTTTAAAGTATTGTAAAAGTTAAACTTGTACAAATGTAAGTTTTGGTCAAGCACGACTCTAAATACCTTGTATAAGAGATGAATTGAATGAGGAAGTATAGATTGAATGTGTTTAAAGTTAGGCTCTCCATGCTTCACTTAAGAATTTAAGTTAAGCTCTATGTTAGTACATTAGATCTAGTTTTTTGTTTAAGGAGTCTTCTGACGTCTGGAAAGTCAAGCTTCTAACAAATCATAGCTGTTGGATAGTTGGTAGTGCATCTTCGCGGAAATACAAAAATAAGACGCTCGTTTCACTCAGAACAATTTCTAGAGAGCATGGGGGAAAAAGATTTAAGTTTGGTGTGAATGAAAGTGTTTGAGGGCCAAAATAATTTCAATAATAGGATAATGGTAGGAAAAATCAAATGGCTTGTGAAAAATTTGACTAACATAGTTTCCTTCCAGATAACTTGTGAAAGGACCAAGACTGAGTAAACAGAGAAGCAGATGCTTGTCCAAGTCAATTTGTAAAACGATGAATGTAAAATTCTTAGTTTTAGTATAACTTATGATATTGCGTAAAGTTGGCCCTAAACAAGAAAGGTGTTAATGATGAATTCAAGAAAGCACACTTGCTACAAGTTTAAAACTTTGATGAAAAAGAGTTTTGTAGAATTTACACTCTTGAACAAAGTTTTTTTGAGACCTTATTCTTTGAGTAGTTAAATTCGGGCAGGGAAAGATGTAAGCTTAACCCTAAGTTTATTAAGAGTTATCTTAAGTTATGCTTCTTTCCTATCTATTCTAATTTTAGCTTATAATTTCCGGCCAGAATGTAATTTTAGAAACGCAGTTAATGCAAATGAGTAAGAGTACTACTTAAGTCGATGTTTCGCCGGCTTCGAGAGAGTCTGATTTTCCTGACTAGCGCGAGTTTGCCATTTGGCTACATTCTCTCTTAGCTACTACGCTCGGCTATACTTAAGGCCCTTGCTTGGCTTCGCCGATTTAATTAATATTTAGGGGCCAACTACTTAGCATTCTCATAGCTTTGGCTATATCTTTCAGATAGCTTTAGTTAAGCTTAGTTCAGTTTAATTTCATAATTATTTAAGTTCAAGCCCAAGTAGAGGCTTTGTGTAAGTTCCGAGTTAGGAACTGATTGTAAATATTCTGAGAAATAAAGGGTAGTTAATGCTTCTTAAGTCTTACGTGCTTATTCACACACTTAAGCAATTATTCGCTTGTTAGTGTTTGTGGGGTTCTGAGATTGAACATTGGAATTAAATAAGTAAAACGTTATATATTTTGTTCAGTATTCTTCTAATTTTTTAAAACTTGAATGAATTTTTGATCAAGAAAGTCAACGATCTGAAATGGAGCAGTGGCAACACTGTACGGAATAAAACATTTTAAACTCCAACGTGCGAGACTGACTATCAGAAACTCTAAAGATATGCTGTTTTTAAATATTTTCAAATTTAGCCGTTGAACTGTGTGTGGCGTAAGTGCGAAGAAAGCGAATCTTAAAATAATAAAATTAAAAAGACAAAAAGAAATGGATTAGCAGAACTGAGTGCAACAGCAGATTGGTAGACACCAAACCCAGTGAGAGCGTAAAAAACCTTAACAAACCCTTTTGGACGACCGTTAAAATCTGAAACCTTTCAGATTTTAGAATTATTTTCTTACATTATTTTTTTAAATTAAAAATTCTTCCGACAGTTTAATTTCATTGCCGGTTTTCCAAGTACGAAACATAGCTGGAACGAAATATAATTTTTTTTCCAAGACATATGTTTTATGTATTTTGATTGTTGCAGATTTTAATGAATTTTTCGAAATGTGTGTTTGGGAAGTACAGTTGTTTGATTATTAAATGTACACTCACTTCCAAAAGTTAAGCACGAAGTAGAAAATGCTAATTTCCGGAAGCCAATCAGAATTGAAGAGGATATAATTCGCTGCAGAGGTAGACGGAAATATGCAAATATGTTAGGTAAAAGCCAATCGGGGTTTCATGTCAAGAAATACGCAAAAAAGACAGTCTTATAAGAAGTCAGCTTTATGAAGGGTTACAGGAGTTGATTGTAAGTGCTGATAGAAGCTGTTTAAAAACTTGTTTTCAAGACATACGTGTTTCTATGACTTCCAGAAGACGAATGGAAGATTCTAAGCGCTGGCGTGCTGCGGGGCGCATTGAAGCAGGACTGTCGATCACAGATGTTGCTCTTTTCTTCGGCGTTCATCATTCTGTAATTTCACCTTTATGGAAACAATTCAAAACCACACAGACAGTTGTCCGAACACACGTGTGACATCTATGGTTACAGCGTCCATTGGTAAGGCGATATCTACAGCTACTGTATGCCGAAGATTACATATGAGTGGACTGTACGCCCGGGTACCACGAGTTTGTGTTCCTCAGAGTGTCCAATCAAGAGGGCCACGATTACAGTGGTGCCGGGAACATGTCAATTGGAATGTGTCTGACTGGAGCAATGTCATGTTTAACTGATGATACAACGAACACGCAATCAGTCCCAAAACATCACCGAACATCATGCATTCCGAGGCGGAAGCATAAAGGTGTGGAGAGGGATTTCATTAGGATACCGCATCGACTTGCACATCTTTAAACGGAGTTCTTTGACGGCTGTCCGGTATCGAGATAAAGTCCTAGAACCCATTGTGAGATTGTACGCTGCAACAGTTGGCCCTACTTTTGTTTTAATGGACGATAACGCACGTCCCCATAAAGCTGACATCGTCGATGCCTACCTGGAGAGTGAAGGGATTGGGCGTATGGCGTGGCCAGCATATTCGCCCGACCTTAATCCCATTGAAAATCTTTGGGATGCTCTCAGCTGTGCTGTATCTTCACGTTTCCCACCTCCAGCCACTCTTATTGAGCTGGAAATTGCTCTACAGGAAGAATGGCGATTGCTTAATTCTTCAGTGGCTGACCACCTAATTGAAAGCATGGTCGCACGGTGTAAACTTTGTATACAAAAGAGGAGGGATCACAAACCTATTACTGTCCTTTTTTTCATTTTATGCTGTTTATTTTCACTTTATGCATAATTCTGTTTAAGTCTCCAGTATGTCATTACCTGATAACTTACAAAATTTAATATTGTTTTCATCTTCTGTATATAATTATTGATTTTATTTTATTCAAAAATATATATGCTACTTTCCTGCCGAATTTTGTGTCAATCAAAGCAGTATTTGTTGACTTTTTTGCATTTTACATTTTCGCACTTAACGTTTAGAAGTGAGTGCATTTCAAAACCCTCAAAAACGCAGTTCCACGGCCGTATGACTATTAACGAAATTCACGTCAAGTATGCTTACACAACTCTGGTGTATTAATAAAATGCGAAACATTTTGCGAGACATATCCTGAAGCAGAACACTACGCTGAAAAATTGACTGTAGAATCCAAGACATTTAACCATTTCGCATTAGACGTTTCCCCTTCCTTCTAATCCAACAGCGTAACTCTATTTTTTGGTTGCTTGTATCTGATTTAAGTATCGTTAGTCTCTAGAAAATGTGTAACTAAGCTATATTTTTGTTTTTAAACTGTGAGTTGCAGAATTTAATAAAATATTTAGTTAGTTTTACATGCTGTAGTGCAATTTAACAAATTTTGATTAGCATTTTTCTGTCTGGATGATAACTTAGCAGACGAGAATTCTGTCTAGCCAGCTAGGAGATAAGAGTGGAAAACGGCTAGCTTATCAGCTTAGCAAAGTGAAGCATTTATTAAAAACATACCTCTTACAAGGTGACCTGAATAACATGAACGAAGGTAAAAGATTACAGTTTTTAAAAAAACTACGGAAAATAAAGTCAGTTTGAATTAGCTAAGGAATAAAAGGAGTTTAATACTTTCAAGATGTTTTCTTCAAGTGCAGTTATGCCGAGATGAGTTCTAAACTCACATATTGCATTATTTCTATATTAGAATCTGTAGTTTTCATCTTCTTTCATCTTTGCTTGTTTCTTCGGATGAAGCTGAAACGTCCTTATAAACTTTGTCGTAAATGTAGCCTCTGCGATGTAATCATAAGGTCTGTATATATTGGGACGTCCTTTGTAAACTTAGTCTTTAATGCAGCTTCACATGACATAATCATAAGATCTGAGATGCATTAGGGCTATTTGGGGGCCATTCTTTTGAACATTTCTTGCATTTAACCCAGTTATTCTTTTACTATACGTTGTTATCAGTCGAATAAAGGAAAAAAAAAGTTTTGATTCTTTTGAGACAAATGTAATCCTGCAAGAACCAGTATCGGAGAATGGTGTTATAATAGCATCGGATTCAATTTCTATTTCCTACAATTTTTGATATTTCTAGCCAGGGGTAATCTTTTGTAAATGTTGCGTTTAAAAGACAGTTATCTGTTTTATGCTAAATGCTTTATATCACGATTATAAGGGCTTTGTAACTTTGATATGTGGATTTTCTACTGGATGTTTCGAAACTCAAGGGCAAAAATTTAAGGCGTGATAGAAAGCCTCCGAACAAGCAACTTTCACCATACAATGCATGGGCGGAGAGCAAGCGGTGAACCGCTAGACGGCGCTGTAACGGAAAGCGCAAGTTTTCTTACACATCTTCAGTTGAAATTAGAGAGAAACGGGTGACGTCGCTGCAGAAGGCATGTCGATGTACATTAATCAGGAAAAGGTGGACATGCTTTTTATGTATAGTCTTGCGAATGGGATCTGGAAGCCGGAAGACTGCACAGGCAGCGTTTCTCGAGAAGACACGTACCACACAGAAAATGTTCGATTGCATCGGTGCCTGTGGTGAAACAGAATTTTCTGTCACCGGCATGCATGATATCGGCATGCCAAACCTGGTTCACCAATTTTGTTCTTGAAAATTTTGTTCTTCTTCAATTTCAATTTTGTTCTTCTTTCTTTCGATTCGCCAATTTTGTTCTTGAAATTGTACCACGTTCTGGAAGGTCAATTGAAGCTGATGGAGAACTTAAGAACATGAGGAACCTATATATCGCGATCTGAGATTAAATCTAGGCGTTTCAAATGACCATGAATGGTCGAATTCGATATATTTAATCTCTCAGTGATCTTACGAGTTGTTATTCGCTGGTTTGCATCAATTGATGCCTATACCATGTCTTCATTCAACGGGCCTTCCAGAACGTGGTGCAACTTCAAGATCAAAATTGCCGGATCGAAATTTTGCAAGCCAACTTTGGCACTGCCGTTCTGTCAATCCATCTTCTCCATACACATAGGGTAATTTTTTTAGCAATCCAATATATTGTGCTCTTTGCGAAGCGTTATTCTGTCATTGGATAGCGTCGGACAAGGAGCAGAACCTTCCAACATATGGTAAACAGACTGTGTCCCCGTCTTCCGTCAATGGGACTCTTTTTGTTTTTAATACTGATTTAATTTACGTAACGAAATGAATTTAGTGTCAGAGTAAAAATCTTGAAAATATAGGTAAATTGTACAAAAAGTATATTATACTAACAGAATTTTTCGTTAATTACATTATGGATTATATTTCTTTCGCATGCTTTTAGTTCAGAGGGGCAATTCGGCCAGAAGGACTATTAATTTCGTTTTCGAATTTTGCGTCGATTCACTGTTAACGTTGATTCACATTTCAAATTGTCTCGACCAAATATTAGAGCCCTGTGTTAAAGCCCTGTGTGTGTCTGTTAAAGAAATTAAATAATGAAGAATCTGCATAAATGTATGTATATTTTCCACATTGTGATAAAACAGTGGTACCTAGAGCCATCCAATTTTGAATAACGTAGTCCTTCTGCGAATACGGGTATCTGGAAGCCCAAATTTGGAATTTGTTTTATTATTCGATTACATATTTTGTAAAACTTTCATGAATTTTTTATTAACAAACTCAACGATTTCAAAGCGAGCAATGGCAACACTGTATAGAAAAGAAGGAATTAAAAAAAAACCTTTTTATCTCCAGCGCGAGACTGTGTATCGGAAATTCAGAAGGTATGATCATTTTAAAATTATTTTCCGATATTGCTCTTGAACTGAATTTTATGTTTTAAGAGCGAAGAACATGATATTTAATTAACAAAGGTAACACACGAATAGCTAAAAAAACGCCTTTTTGGGCGTAATGTAAAATCTGAAAGCTTTTCCTTTTTTTGACTGCGTTCAGATTAATATCGATTATAAGTTAACCGAAGATACTGTCCGCGGTCTTATCCTAATTAATCGGAAGTTGGCTCTACGAGATTTTGAATTCACGTAAGGTTTACCATTGCTGTTTCTGTTTGAATAACCTTCAATAAAAACATTTTTCTTGCTAAATCTGTGGTAAATACTATATTTGCATTAACTTAAGAATCTTAAAATGTTAAAATAGACTAAAATGGCAATTATGAAAAGTAACTTGATTTATAAATCGTTTTCTTATTTATATACTTATTTATTACCTACTTTTTGCGTTTATCCGAAGTTACTGTACTGCTTAAATTAGCACAGTAGTTATAAGCAATGAAAAAGTAAAGAAAGTGTTAGAAATTTTTTAAAAATAAAATTGAAATATTGTAACAGATGGAGTGACTCATCATTAAAATCGCGCATCTGCTTTTCGGTCACGTGATGCGTGATTCACAAAACTATAAACATTTCTTTTGCTTACAGTCATGTGACTTAACGAACGTTAGTGGAGGATTTGGAAAGCTCAGAGCGAGCTATGTAACTTAAAACGCTCTTACATTTTATTTCATTCTTATGTGTTAAATCATTAATAAATTAGTGTTCGTCGTACTTAATGGTCTTCATTATATATATTAAAGCCCCGAGATTACTCTATAATGAATAAGAATAAATATATATGTGTATGTGTTAAAGAATCTGGCAGCCCAACTAAGGGCCGAAATTCCCCATATGGATACTTCAGAACCAAAACTGATGATGACAGATAGCCGATGGTTATATTAAAGATAAGTAAACTTAAATGTTTGATTATTTCTATCGGAACTAAAGGAAAAATAAAAATTGCGGTCGCCTTGACCTAATTTCGTTTTCACTGATCGTCCGGATCAAGCAAATACGAAGAATTCTAATTACAGTGATTTAATTTCGTTTTCGCTGATTATCCGAATCAGTTAAATATTCTGTTGAATTTGAATTGCTTTTAGATGAAGTGCGATCATCCTGATCATATTGTATGAGTTCTGTTGCACACCAGTTCCTTTAGTACCGAAAGAGTTTGAAGTATTTACAATTTTAAGTAATTTTGAAGTATTACTGAAAATTGAAGCATTTGAAATTTTAAGTAATTTTGAAGTATTACTGAAAATTGAAGCATTTGAAATTTTAAGTAATTCTGAAGTATTGCTGAAATTTAAATGAAGAATTTAGTAGTAGCACCTACTACTTTGGCATATTCTTTTAAAAAAAATAAAATGTGCATGAATATTTCCTATAAAGTTCAAGTATTTTGTTCTATGCAAGTTTCGATATGAAGCATTGAAAATAAATGTCAAATATAGTAAATACGAAGTAAAGAATTCTTAGTTTTGTTTTGAAATACAAAAGTATTGAAATATATAGTTGCAAGTTGCTATGTTTTGCATGAATTTAAATTACTGAGTTAAAGTGTTCTATAGCAGTTTATGTTCTGAGAATTGGTATTATATATGCTATTTCAAGTAATGAGCAGAAAGTAATATAACATGAGTCATTACTTCATTTCATGTTTTGCTTTTGAATATGTATATTTGATGTGTATTAAATGCATTTAAAGTATTTTAAAACCTATATATGTTAGCATCCTAAAAGTTATAGGTATACAGTTTGGGGAAATTTGTCCACTTTCATTTAAGCATGGCTTATTTAGCAAAAGGAAAGAAGCAGGATTTAATTGAATTAGTGGAAACACTAGGTGTAGTGATAGAGGAAAATTTCAGAATTCCTGAGATAAGTAATGCTATAATCACTAGTCCCACATATGACGCGGAATTTACAAAAGAATGTTTGAACCGCATCATAAACGATAGGAAAGAAATGGAAACAGCACAGCGTGCTGAGAGAGAGAAAGAAAATGAACGTTTGTTTGAGTTGGAGAAATTAAAATTACAATCTAGTATTACTGCTAGTAGTTTGGAGTCTCAAAAGGTATCTTCTTCTGCAAACGCAGAAATGCCTAAATTAGAATTGAACAAGTTAATTCCTAATTTTGATCCTAAAACTTCCGATATGAGTTTGTTTCTGGATTTGTTTGAGAGGCAATTAACCCTTCTGAAGGTACCAGTTTCAAATTGGGTCATCTATCTTGTTGGTCTTCTGCCAACTGATGTTGCAAAATTAATTGCAAAAGAATCTTCTGATGATGCTCAGGACTATCAGAAAATTAAACAAATTCTCTTAAAGCGCTTCAAATTGAGTGCTGAGAAATTTAGGATATTGTTTACCCAACATAAGAAAAA
>KK114554.1:180392-216337 GCA_000611955.2 Stegodyphus mimosarum
CCAAGTGTTCACTCCCGTGTATCACCCTCAAGCAAATCCAGTAGAGAGAAAGAACAGGGATTTGAAACCTAGATTAGCTATACTTGTGGGCGATAAGCACCATTCTTGGGCAGAAAAGCTCCCGACGATTCGTTTCGCAATGAATACTCATAAATGTGAAACTACCGGCCAAACTGCTGCATTCCTCCAATTTGGTAGAGAGCTACGTACGCCGGACGATGTTACACACGATCTTAGGCATGTTATCTCCAATGATAATTTTGTAGCAGAGATTACCCCTTATTTGAAGAGATTTGCCTCCACAGTTAACCAGGTAAAGGAATTAGTTGAAAAGAAACAAGATTACCGAAAACAATATGCTGATGCAAGTCGAAGACCTGGACACCAATTTAAACCTGGAGATCGGGTTTGGATTTCCAAGCATCCTGTGAGCAAATCTGCGGAACAGAAAACATCTAAGTTTATGCCTCGTCGAGATGGCCCTTATGTTATTATGACTCAACGCTCGCCGACTACCTATGAGGTTTCAAACTTAAGTGATCCACATACTTCATTAGGTGTTTATCATTCCTCGGCCTTAAGACCTTGTTTTGACTCGAATTCAACACCCCTTCAACCCCTTCGCAGAAGAGGACGTCCCAGAAAACATACTCCTGGTTCCTCCTCGGGACGATGTCGGAGCCAGAGGGGGAGGATGTAACAGATGGAGTGACTCATCATTAAAATCGCGCATCTGCTTTTCGGTCACGTGATGCGTGATTCACAAAACTATAAACATTTCTTTTGCTTACAGTCATGTGACTTAACGAACGTTAGTGGAGGATTTGGAAAGCTCAGAGCGAGCTATGTAACTTAAAACGCTCTTACATTTTATTTCATTCTTATGTGTTAAATCATTAATAAATTAGTGTTCGTCGTACTTAATGGTCTTCATTATATATATTAAAGCCCCGAGATTACTCTATAATGAATAAGAATAAATATATATGTGTACATGTTAAAATATTTAAATAAATTTGAAAAGTGATGTAAAAATATCACTACAGCATAATTTAATAGCAGTTAAATTAATAATGGCAATAGTTTTGAAAATTTCTTGCTTACGATCTTGTAAAAATAATGTATAGTACTTTAAAAATAATGTATACTTGTAGTACTATAATAGTATTTGTAAAAATAATGCATAGTACTACTATACGTCATTTCAAATATTATTATTAAAATAAAGTAAAACTAAGTGCTAATGAAGTGCTGTATAATAAAAAAATTAAATAACAACAAAGGAAGAAACGTGTTAAAATTTAGCATTATATTTATGATGATTGACAGCTTGGTACGGAGATGGAAGCTCTATTTAAAAAATAAAATTTACTATGTTCCTCAAGCAATTTTTGAGGCAATTAAAGTGCAGGAATAACTGATTTCTAAATAGACATTATCGCCCACGAGTGAGCTATCGGTAAAGTCGATGAATTCTGGTGGTTTGATTCCAAGCGAATGAGCTGGCTACATATGAATTTTCGTGGTTTTCCCGATATATAACTTGGTAACGACTCAGTTTCCCTTAAAAGGTTCTCCACGAAGGCATCCATCCCCTTAGGCAGTTAACCTTCCCATATTTTGCCGTAGTCAAATGAACCAAAGATGAATATTATCTACGACTTTTATGAACGAGTTTTCAGTGTCATTTCATGATTTAATGCGTAGTAATTTATCCTAAAATGAATATTTCTAGATTAAACTGCAGTACTTTCAGTATCATCTTTTCCAAAAATTATGAGTAATTAGTAAGGGAAGAAAAAATTTCAGTTCTTTTGAAAGAAAAAATTTCGGTCTTTTGAAAGAATTGATTTTGATTTTAAATAGCCAGTTACGGAATCTAAAATTTCTTTCGTTTAAAACTGATAATAATTTATATGAAAACTATAGGTGCTTCATTTTTAACATTTAAATGTTTTATTTGTAATTTGAGCTAAAAAAATCAGTAAAATAAAATAAGACACACACGCACACACACACGCACACACACAAAAAAAAAAGAAAGAAAGAAAGAAAGAGAGGTCTAATTCTTTTTTTTTTAAATTTAATTTTAATGTTATCATGCTCTGTTAAAATTGATTCTATAAAATCAAACTGCGCTTAACCGTCTGAATAAAAGGAGCCTTAGAATTTATATAGGAAACTTAACTGAAAACTTTCGTAAAAATACCTGGCCTACTCAGCGAAGCTGGATTTCGTTTTAAGAGTTCATGGCATAATATATATTTTGTGAACTTGTTGAATATTTGATTTTGCCTCGGGGAAATTTGTAATACACCGCGTTCTTAGAATCCCAGAATGGAAGTGGCAAGACCATTTCGTCGACTGAATATTGCGTTCTGAATTTGCATGCTTTTCGTAGCTGCCGTTATGAAATTTCGTTGCGATGAAGAGCATAGTTTCTACTTCTACGAAAATTCGATTCGCGAAGCTTTTACTTTTTGGCAAACTGAGAGCGAAAAAAGTCTAGTTTAAGACTTTGTTTTTATGAACAGCTAAAAGATTTTGCGTAGAATTTATCATTTTTGGTTGATTCATACTCATTTTTCTCTAATTTCTTAGAATACTTGTTATTTAATTTTTTTTGTGATTTGTTCCAGAATAGTTGGTCTAAAAAAAGATCGAACATTTCGAAGAATAATCTTTAATATATTTTGGCTCAAGTTATCAACACATTGTTGGTATTAACTTCAGCTGTGAACAAAAAGGAAATTTATAAATAAAGATGCCTTCCTCACCGCCATCTGTGGGGGATTACGACCAAAGCGGTAATACCCTATAGATGCGTGATGTCTTACATATTCTGGTTGTAAATAATTTGTGTGTCAGTATGCCAAGTACTTTGAATATTGATTAACATGTTTCAAACTCTTTCATTGGAAGGCCAGAGATCGAAAATGGTAGGTAGACTGGAAGCTAGCCATTCGGATTCAAAGCACTCCAAACACTGAAATACTTTACAAAAGTTCGTCTTAAGGATATGAAAGCGATTTATTAGAAGCTACTGGAAGCATTAGTCAGAATTATCTATCGGAAAATACTACATAACTGACATGAAAAGACTCATTATTTATAAATTCATTTATATTAGTGAGACGAAATCATGATGGATTTGCATGGCATTCCACTGTAGACATTGTAGCATCCACTGTGGACGTAGAATTAGTGCTCATCGAAAGTAAAGCAGCTAATGTCCTCTTTTTTCTCTAAGAGATGATCTTTAAGATCGGATATACCGTCGGCAAAGCACAAATAATCAAATGATTTCTTTCAGCAGATAAGTCAAATATCAATTTAAATACTGCTTCTCGACATACTTTTACCTGCAGCAGATCTAAAATACTCAGATTTTCATGAGACATCCGCGACAGAACCTATTTTCAAGGACTTGATATGCTTATTTGGAAATAAATCGTGATAAAATAATTGAACCAATCTGCAAACTGAGAGCTAGAGGTCTATAAGTGGCTGAAAGTCTTGCAACGTTTCGAAAAGATGTTTGGGGGTTCTGGACCTAGAAGCTTCTAATGGACGATCATGTCCTCCTCTTCAAGACTACTTCATGGATATCTTTAAAAGAAAATGTCATTCAGCTGGATTTTAACATATTTATGGGAATTCTTTCCCGTTGAACATCCCTAAGACATATTAGGAAGCCGAGCTGCAGCATGACAGGCTCCCTCTATATCAGCATCTCAGTTTGGACTGATCACACAACATACTATTTGTCTGTGTTCAGAGTGATTAATAAACCCTTTTTGAAAACTTTGCATATTTTTTTACAAATATTTATTGGGGAACTTCTGAACATCTAAATGTAGTAATGGGTCTTTAGCAAACACTACGCGATTAAGGTTCGGTTGACCGGCGGGAACAACTTGAAGAAATTGCCGCTACATTTTTCATCTTGCCCATAATTCGGCAAGGTGCGAGAGTGCTGCAGCATAAAGACATAATGTCGGCCTCTTATTTAGTTCAGTTTCATGAAGAAAGTAATCTTCATCAAGACTGCTGGGACGCCCATGTCTTAATTTTGACGAGAAAACGGCAACTTGCACAAAGCTACTAGCACCTCTTTTCAAGTCGGTCATCGCTCGTCAAGACACAAGGGTGCCGTGTTATAAAGTCACAAATGTGTCGGCACCCATGTGAAATTTGATATCATGAAGACAGCAGCTTTCATCAAAGCTGTCGGAACCTATGTAAGGTTTGATATCATGAAGACAGCAACTTTCGTCAAATCTGCCGGAACCCATGTGAAAGTCTTTGGGTCATAATTATCTACTTGCACAGAGGTGAAGATACCTTTATAACATTTTATGAAATCATCTGGGTGGCGGGACATGAAAATTCCTTGCTTTTATGCAGCGGTATAAAGAATTAGATCCAACAATTATGAATCTGCGACAAGTTAAAGATGGTGGGATTAAGATATTAAGATTAATACGGCTAACCATTTTATCTTCTGGTTACTTTTTAGAGTGCTATTTAATCTTTTCTTCCTGTGAGTTTATCGCGTTTTTTTTGCATGAATTCTACAATTATGAGTAATGTTTCATCTTTCTTAAATCATTTATATCAGGCAACACAGCAGCGTCTCAGACTTCCGCCTCACGGGAAGTTTCCTGAATTCCCTATAACCCGCCCCTGATGCAAGAGCACAACTCTCTTTTCTTACATTGCAAATAATATTTAATTTTCATTTTATTTCTTAAACAATTACGCGTATTGAATCTTAAATACCTACTCAAAATTGAAGCTTTCCAAGTTGTTTTTCACTTTTTACACATCGGTTTGGGTGACATTAAAAATTTCATTACTGCCGAGCATTATTTTTTTATGATATCCTTCTACGTTCATACAATTAAAAATAAGTAAGATTCAAGTCTGATATAATCTTTAATGGTCATGAAATATAATCAAAATATGTTTTCTAAACACTTCCTCGACAAGGAAGTAATTGGTGATTCGTAAATAATTGCTGGCTACAAACGCTCTAAGCTTTTTGGAATTAAAAAAGTAGACAATAGGGGTGAGTTGTTTTCTGTCATTGTATTGGTAACTCAGCATGTGTCGTTTACAAGGTAAAACGAATCATTTATTTCCGCTTTCAAAAAACGAAAAGGACAATTCTAAATTTATTTTGGCAGGCAAACTATTGCCAGACATTCTGTGCTTAGCAGCAATAAGACAACCAGTCATACAAAGCTTAAATTAACGTACTGCGGTGCCATTTTGGAAACATCAATGTTGAAAACAACAGCTCTTCTTTAGGTGTTAGAAAAGTGCATAGAATAATATGCATACACTAATAGCAGTTATACATGCGCATTATTAGGCACACTTATTTGTTAACGTCTGAAAGAGGTACTTTTATTTTCATTTTGGATGGAATATTATGTCCATTTTCCGATCAAAATAAGAAACTGTTGCCAAACTGCTGTTGTTGTTGTTGTTTTTCATTTGTTTTCTAAATTAAAGTCTTATATTGCTTAATCTATATATAAGCGAAATACCACTGACTCATCACGAGATCTCCGAAACTATGCACTCGATTGATTTGAAATTTTGCATAATTACTCATTCCACGATGTAGACGCACGCTAAGAACTTATTTTACGCATATCCGGTCTAAAATGGATTTTTGTTATACCATCAACAGACGGTACTAAGTTAAAACTCTTTTTTTGTGTGTGAGTTTTGACTTTGATTCATTGACTGGCATTATATTTCCCGACTTTAAATTTAAAAAATTTGCATTCACTATCAATTCGAAATTAGACATTTTGTCCATATAGTCTAGTTCTAAGTTTAGGTTCACATTCAAATAGATAGTGTGCCCAGCAAAGCGGGCAAGTGGTAGCTAGTACTGTAATAAAATAAGTTATTCTTTATAAATATTTTTGTTTGCGTGTGTCTCTAATAATGAGCCTCATTTTTCACAGCATCAACCTATTAATGATATTTTGCCATCGAAAAATGTTGAAATATTGTTGCGTGCGTATAGGTTCGTAATAGATTAAATGCATAAGCCTAGTAAAAAGTCAATAAAATTTATTCTTATCACGCGAAATAAAACAAAATGCTGAATTTTTCCTCAAAATGCTGAAGATGTTCGTACAATATTGCAAAATATCACACAGTAGTTATATTTTAAACTACTAAAACATTAAATAGAACATAATCCAAAGCGCAGAGAAAGCTAATCCGATCTCACCGCGAATTCGCTACAATCAGCAATAATAACTAAATAAACAACTGAGCTGAGATGTTTCTCTCCAGCTTTTTAAAACCTTTTAATCGGGCATGAGAACGTTCTGGTAATTTCTATTTTCTCGAGGTTTCTGGAATGCAAAAATAGTAGAATTACGCTAATAGGTACATTTATTCAAATTAAATATCAGTTACAGAGATAAAATTTTATTCAGTGTTAAATGCACGTGCTCTTGTATTTTTACTTTTTCGACATAGTTTTCTCTTAAAAATATGCCAGGCGTTGCTTTGCACTAGGAAATAAAACAATATTAATTATAATTCTATTAAAAATATCTAACTAAATACAAAATTCGTAAAAACATTGTTAAGAAATATATCAAGGTGCTTATAATTTATCTATTTATTATTATTTTTTTCGCTCATAAGAATTGTACAGTTGTAATTCAAAAAATAAATTAAAAACTTATAGCATGTGGATTGAGACAATAAATTCGTCTAGTACATCACGATGAAAGTTTCCAATCGGAATTTTGAATTATATCTATAAGGAATTTCCTAAAGTAAATGATGATAACGCCGCGATTCAAATCTTTCTGGACTTTTCGGAGATTAATCGTATTCAAATATAATATTCGCATTTTAAATTTGATATCTTCGGCTGATTAAAGAAAAAAAATTCAATACACTTACACATGTTTAGAAATCTTAGATGTGGAAGGTGGTGAACATTTAGATTATTGTTCTTACATTCACATACAACAGACATCCGTAGTTACACTTCCTATGAAACAACGTAATTTCCACATACAACTTCTATAGAATATATAATAGAAAATTTAATACCGAAAATCATAACCCAATGTCCATTAAATTATCAAACTCTTTTTCCAAATGCCATAAGTTCTACGTCAGTATGAGTTTCTTTACAAAATGGTTCGTAAAGAACATTCAGATAAAGACATTATAATCAATTACTGCTGCAGATGTCGAAACATAATAAATATAGCATTATTCATCCGAAGCAGTTTTTTAAAACTAAATAAAATATTCGAATAAAATTTCCTTTTCAAAACTAGAGCGAGATAAAACTGTAACATTGCTTCGAAGATTATTACAAATGGTTTCATAAGGGATACAAGTTTCATTACAAAACATTTTACTCAATATACTGAAATGGGGGATGGAAAAACAGTTTTAGCTGAGGAAAAACATTTTGATAAGATATTTTTCCTTAGAACAGACTTATTCTTCAGAAAAGATATGTACTAACAGAAACCTAGTTTTCAAATTTTACAATAAGTTTTAGGGTTTAAAAGATAGATAGAATTCTTTCTATTGGATACAATGAGAGGTGAACTAATATGGTCTGCACACGGCAGTAGTTAGATAGGCTTCGCCCCATCCAGCCGCTCTACGGGTGGTATCTTTTGCATAAGACATTATTTTATAAGGATTAATCATGTGGATCGTCGAGGCAGGCAAAGAATAATAAAATTTTGAATTGCATATTGAATTAAATTGAGTAAAAAAATTGTCTTTGTTCTGGATAAAGCATGCAAAGAAATCACTACTGGATTTCAACAGCTACATACTTTTGTTATACATTTTATATTTCTTTGAAACTTTTGAATGAAAATTAACGAATATGAGACAAATTATGATCACGGTGACATTCATAAGGAAGAATTCCTCTTTAGGAGTGAAGTATTTCAGAGTTTTTTTTTATTATTGCTAGGGAAAACGAAACAGGAACGTGCAAGGACGGTCCAGTTGGATTTTCTATTCTAAAGCACAATCTCTAGAAAAGATCCAGATATTCTTATACTACCGCGAACGGTCCACACAATTGTTGTAAGCTCTGCTAGCTGTACGAAGAGTTTTTCTAAATAAAATTCCTTTAGAAAATGAGCTGTAAATGTTTATTTTGCGAAATCTCTCTGTACTGTCTACATTACATCAACTGGAGCAATCAATGACTTCTACGATATCTTCGATATTTTGAAAACAAGAAGAATGCAATGTAACTTTAAAATGTTGGTATAACAATTTTTCTTCAAAACTGAACATAAAGTTTAAATTTATTTTCCTATATGTCATTTGGATATTATTTAGTTATTTGTTTGTATATCGAGAGGGGCGGCAAATTCAGGAACCATCCCAGGTGGCAAAATCAGGAACGACTTGGAAGGCAAAAGTCTAGACACTCTACTGGGTTCTTACAGTATAATACTTGTAGAGACATTTCGATATTTCGAAGCAGGAGAGATGAAAAATGAGCAATGTTCTCGCCTAGACTCGAACAACGGACCTCCCGAGCGTGCTTACCACTATACGAGCACCGAGCGTGCTTCCACAGCAAAAAGGCGGGAGAAATACCTTATATACTAACTAAAATGTTCAGAACTTAATATACTGGATTGTCAAGCGGATTATCACTCCTTAGGAAAATGTATGGCAAAACGTTATGAAAGTTTTAAGTAAAACTTTTAAGCTCGAATTGTCTAGAAGAAGACAATTCGAGCATACACACACACACACACACCAAAAAAATACTCCGCCATTTGTGGGTATTAAAGTAACAGGTAAATGTGTGCATGAGACACCAAGGACCTCACTACAGAATCGAACAGGTATTGCCCCAACATATTAATCAGCTGGAGTTTAACCCCCTATGTTGAATAAGACTAACATCCATCACCACCGAGCCTTATGCGAGTTCATGAAGTTGTACTTACAATTTTAAAAGCGATCGTAACCAAAGACTAATCCCTCCTGACTAAACTGGCATTAACTTTAATAGCTCGATTTAACTTCGGTTAGCTAATGCATATTGCCGAAATATTGACTGGCTGAACTGGGAAATAGATAACAAAGCTGCGAGCGCCGCTGCCAAAATCTCTACTATATCTAAAACCTTCAAAACCTTCCCTTAAATACTCTTATCTCATTTACGTCCTGGTGAGCGGTGACGAAAAGAAGTAGTAACGGTACAGATCCAAACCATCAGAATGGAATAATTAACATAAAATACCTTGTAGACTTTAAAAATTATTTCTCTTCTTTAAGTAAGGAGGATGATATAAGGTAAGGGTAGTGGGATTTTAAGCTGCTTGCAATGAATTACTTTATTTCAGTCTAAGAATTTAAAAACTGAAAGAATTTTTAAAAGTATTTTAGTTTAACTAATGCTTTATTTTAATTTAAATAACAAGTTTTAAATACTGTCATTCTTTGCTTCTCCTTTCCAGCTCAGCGCTGTTACGGAAGTATACAGTTTAAGCGAGCATTTAAACAGAGGTAATACAGATGGATGTAGATGTATAACAGTTAATGGGCAAAAGTGACAAGCTGTACAACTGCTGTAACTCTAAATTCTTGTGTTCTTTTCAGATGAATTAGATAGTAGCCGAGATCAAAATTCATACCACTTCTGGACCTAGTTAGCCATTCTATAATTTTCTAACATTAATTTGAAGCTGCATGGATGCTGTGCATGGGTATAGATGTCCCCTTTTGCTCCCCCCCAAAAGCTACGCCATCGAGAACTGCAAGATAAATAACCGCAAGGCGCGGTGATCTGCGAAACGCAGAGGATGTGTTAGACGCAGAACAAGAGATGTAAGGAAATACAAAGCACAACGCTTCAAGACAAAGCTCTACAAGAAGCAGGATTGCAAGACAGAGGTCGCAAAACAGATTCTGCGAGAAAACAGAACCCATTTGCAAAGAGCGGTAAACAGTTTTCCGAGACACGTAGATTTAATTCATGTTTGGGGAAGATCTTGTTGCAGTTTCTTGTATAACAGGCCAGTACCAAATCCTCAATAGACAACTGACTGATTATTCTATAAACTACCAATGGAGTAATAACTATGGATGGTTGATGGACTATTGTCTATTGACTATTAACTATGGATGATGCTTGGACTACTTTCTATTGACTGTTGGTTATGGATAAGCTATTGACTACTGACTATGGAAGAACTATTATGGTCTATTTACTACTGATTCATAACAGTTGTGCGGTTTTACTTATTTAATTCAGTGTTCGATCCTTGAACCCCAGAAACACTAATAAGCGAATAATCGCTTAAGTGTGTGAATAGAGACGTAAGACCTAAGAAGGGTTAACTACCCTTTATTTCTCACAATAAATATGATACAATCGACTCCTAACTCGGAATGTACAGCAAAGCTTCACTTGGACTTGAACTTAAATGAATATGAAATTAAACTTAACTAAGCTTAACTAAAGCTAACTGAAGGGTATATCCGAAGCTATCAAGATTCTAAGTAGTTGGCCCCCAAATCTTAATTGAATCGGTAAGGCCAAACAAGGGCCTAAAGTATGGCCGAGCGTAGTAATATCTAAGAGTAACGTAGCCAAAAGGCAAATGCGCGCTAGTCAGGAACTCGGGCTCTCTCTCGAAGTCGGTGAAACATCGACTTAAATACTACTCTTTATTCATTTGCATTACCTGCGTTTCTGAAATTACATTCTGGTCGGAAATTGTAAGCTGAAACTAGAAAGACAGGAAAGATACCTAAACTTAAAATAATTGTTAATAAAATTATGATAAACCTTACACAGTTAATGGGCAAATGTGTCAAGATGTACAAGCTGTATGGACTGTTCATGGATACTGACTAATTCTGTAAACTAATGACCATAAATGAAATACTGACTATCCTGTATATTTAAGCACGTCATATTCTGAGACTATATATGGTTAATATGGTCAGTATATTCTGTTCTATCTATAAAAAATGCACTGAATCTATAAATGTATAGCTATGGTCTATATAATTTATATACATACTTTAGTATTTAGAAAGTTTTCGAAACTCCTACATGAAGATGAAAGATAAACAACTAGAAAATCAGCGCCTAACTTTGCAAAATTATTTAAAAAAAATTTGGAATAGAAAAAATAAAAATGTATAAAAAATACTCTATATTGCTATTCTCGTGTTCGAACAACAAAAACAGGTAGGGAAAAGGGACAAATTCAATGAGAAGCAAGTCATGGTTTTGGTTTCTTGAAAAAAATAATTTTTTTTTTTAAAAAGTGCAAAAACATTTGTGCTGGTAAGAACGTTGAAGTCTCAGTGGAGTTGTTGGAACGAAACTTGTTTTTGATTGTCCAGTTGATTGACTTAATTTAAAGCTTCAGAACACTTTTCCCGTAACAAGTTCTGTTTGGAGCTTTGAATGAAAGAGATCATCTATGGTTAGAACTCTAGTATTTTTTACATTTTACCTTTTCTGTTGCAAATGTTTTTTAAAATAATTTTGCAAAGTTCATGAAAATAAGAACTGACTAGGGGATTACGGTTCTTACAGATCCTTGAAAAATTCTCTTTTAATTTTAATTTCACAAATTTATGTATATATTATATATACATAAATATAATCAAGACTATCCTTTTGTTAAATGTCAATGTGCAAATCATACCCATCACCTGAAACAGTAAAAGTGCAACATGTCACAAATTTAACAGAATAACTCATGTATCACAGGGATGACTTAATCCATTTGGTCTATGTAAAAGCCTTGGTTTGGGTGTCATGTCTTTGGAGGGAACAGTAGGTAACACTCTCTTGTATGTTTAAATGCCACATGCATACAAGCAACCCAAAAGCACAAAAGAACGGTCGAAGCTTTTCCCATGAATAATAAAGACCGGATATTAGTGTTTAGCTGAAAGGGGGATTTACCTTGTAACGGGAATTCAGCTTTGCTGGCAGCCTTCAGCAACAGCTCTGTCATGCGCGGGTGAACTGTACTGATATATGTGATCATTGCTTGTTTTTTTAATAATTAAGTTTCGTAGGGATCCGTTCAAATTAGAAGTAATGCACATTAAGTACGGCAAGGAGTATTGACTAATTTTTTGTAATGGTTATTGTTCCTCGGTCCTGGTATATCCTGATGATGAACGGATAATATATTCCATGCTTGTTAATGACGTTAGAGAGATAATTCTTACATTTATCGCAGGTTAGGTTAGGTTATTCAATTATGGCAAAGCACACGAGGGCTATCTGTCTAAGGGGAGGGATGCCTTAGTGGAGGACTTTCTAAGGGAAACTGGCTCGTATACACGTTACACATGGGGAAAACCACGAAAACGCCCATGCAGCCAGCCCGTTCGCGGAATTCGAACCTCGGACCGAACTACCAGTGTTCAGCGTCTTTACCGCTCGGCCGCTCATTTATCGCAGAATCTTGAACTTAAGCTCAGAAGAGAGTAATTGAATAAAGTATTTTTGATATTTTAAAAGAAGCACGGGGTTTCTGAGGAGCCATGAATCAAATCGCATCTCTTATTTTATACATACAAAAAATATTTTAGTGGCATTTATTAATGTCTTAAATTTTATTAACAACCGATCCATGAAAAATGGAATGGTAGGCTTTTTTCCCAGGTAGGACAGCGTGGGCCAAACAGTTTTCTATTGAATGATATAAGCCTCAAATACTCTGTAGCAGTTATCATATTTCATTTGATTCTTATGCAAATTCATAGGAAGACGTCAGAATAAATATTAAAAAAAATTGAATAGACAGATCATAGCCGGTACTGTTATCTACTGGCTGCCATTAAGGCAAGTGAGTTGCTTTTATTTCTTACAAGAACTTTTTTGTTTTAAAATAATATTATCAATAAAAATATTTTAAATTCAGGCATTTTATTTTATTTTTTTATTTATTGAAATAACTAATCTAAGATATAAATTTTTTATATTTGTAAAAATTTCAGTTCCATATTCTCTTTAGCGAAAAATACAGGGTGATTCGCTACCAGACCGACAAACTTGCAGGGTGTGTAAGGGGTACAGAGACGACTCGGAATCACATAAGAATGCAGGGTTGCAAATGCCGTAGTTGCGAGCTATGGAGCAAAGAAACAGAGAAAAAGAACAGAAACAGCAACTCATTAATGGGATAGGAAACATTTTATTGAAAGGTTGTACTACAACAGATGTTCGAAATTACGACCAGAAGCCGTCTGGCAGGATTGAAAGCAGCTCTGCATGGAATTGGTTACGTTCTGGAAGATTCCTGGCATGTCACGTATCCCACATATTAAAGCGATAAGGTCTTCAACTGAAGCGTCTCTTACACCAAACACTTAATGTGATCTCAGAAGAAGTCCATGCATAAGTCTCGTGTAGGTCCATGTGGTACCAGCATGATGGGGCTCCTTCAACATTATACAACTGATGTCCGCCGATACGTAAGGAATTCCATGCAGAGTTGCGCTCAGGCCTGCCACACGACTTCGTAATTTCGCACACCTGTTGTAGTACAACCTTTCAATAAAATGTTTTCTGTCCCATTAATGTGCTGCTGATTCTGTTCTTTTTCTCTGCTTCTTTGCACCATAGCTGGCAACTACGACATTTGCGACTCTGCATTTCTATGTGATTCCGTGTCGTCTCTGTACCCCTTACATACCCTGCAAGTCTGGTAGTGAATTACCCTGCATATGTAAAGTATTCTTACACACTGCTCATATTTTGCCAGGCTTCAACGACTTATCTAGACTGACTGTATCATGAACGTAGAAAAGCAAGCTGCACGTCAGAATTTTACCATTGGTCGTACAGGTAGGTGAAATTCCGCCGCACTGACTATGTAGTTCCACCTGAATGTTGAAGGAGAATACACCTATCTCCCGCCTTCTCTTCTACTGTCATCAGCCTTGCGAGTGGATCTTTGGCTCGCCGTGTTTGAGTACTCCTTTGCCGCACAGACACTATACTCTTGCAAAGATCCATGTCTTCTTCGGGATTCGAACCAGGGCCTAGCGGTACCGCAGTTCTCGTCACTAACTACTATACTGAATGGGCGGCTTCAGTGTAGCACAGGAGTTCTCAACTGCAGGGGTATCCTCCCTGAGGGAAATTTTATAGTTTTAGGACAAAAAGTGCGACCAGTATTTTATTTAGCTGTTTTTTATTTAGTTTATGAATGCAAAAAACTACTTTTATTCAATTTTTGATAATTATCAAGTTTTCCTATAATTTTTTTTCTTTAATTTATAATAACACTTATAATTTAAATCTTAATAAATGTATATGAATTGATGGCGGATGACCTAACAATGGTGAAAGGGGTACAAGGACCAAAACAGTTTGTGAACCACTGACGTACAACATATATTATAAAATATTCTATTCTGTTTAGTAATAAAATACCATATAATGATAACTTTCCTAACTTCATTAGATCACAGTATAATTTCTCGAGAAACAGGAAATAAAACAGCTTATTTTTCTCTGAGAAATAGAGAAAAAAAGTAACATGCATTCTCGTGTATGCGTAGGTTACGTTAATTTATTTCAACACGGCAAAACACACAAGGGTCTGCTTAAAGAAATGACTGCCTATAACAGTTATTTCAGACAACACGTTATTTCTTACGTTTAATATTTCCGGTACTTTTTTGTTTGTTTGTTTATTCCACCAGAAGTACAATAGAAGCGAGCTGAAACAACGAGCGAAAATCTAAATTTTAGTGACAGAGCTTTAGCATCTTAGGATTGGAGCTCAGAAATACTCATTCCATTTGCCGGAATGTTGCGATGATTGTTGAAGTAGCTTTTAGTTGTTGCAAGTGAGAAGGCGCATAACATAGGAGCCAGTTTTTAGTCTTCAAATATTAAATTTACAAGTTTTCAAATTAAACACGTATTCTCAGGCCAAAAGCTGTGGAGATTAAAATCTTGTTAATGTCCTTAAATGTAAACTTTTAGTGGAAATGCAATTTTATAAGGTATTTCTCCGGCTTTCTCAGCATGCCTTCGTGGTGTAATGGTCAGCATACTCGGCGCGTAATGAAGAAGTCCGAGGTTCGAGTCCCGGCGAGGGCATTGCTCATTTTTCATGTCCCCTGCTTCGAAATAACCTAATGACTCTACAGCGGCGGCCGAACTAAAAAAGGCGGTGGATGAAGATTCTCCACCACCAGGACTTGGCGACTAAGTTTCCTAGTCCCCAGTCGCCCTTTGAAAGGGGGAGTATACAAAGTATTTCTCCCGCTTTCTTAGTATGTCTTCGTGGTGTAATGGTGAGCAGACTCGGTGCGTATTCGAGGGGTTCGAGTCCCGGCGAGTACATTGCTCGTTTTTCATGTCTTCTGCTTCGAAATAACCTAATAACGCTACAATTTGAACTAACTTCAAACTGAAATGAATAAACGTTTTAGTTGCTTTCATGCAACACATATGATCACTTTGATGTTACTGGACTGTAGTTACAGACGGGATAAAAATTCACATGACAATCTAGTAAAATTATCTGATGTTTAGATTTATTTAATTCGAGGGTAACCTTATATGTTTTCATGAAGGAAGTTCTAAGGAAACTTACTCATATCGGTGTTAAATATGCCGAAAAACATTTATGTAGCCAGCTGTTTCATTTGGATTGCAACTAGGGTCGAATTACCCGTGTTTAATGGTCTTAACCACTCGATCACTGGTGGGTAGATTTAGTATGTGTAAGACTTGAGAAATTTAGTGTTGTTCTCAGCTTTTCGTATTCCCGTTAACTAAGTTTCATAGGTAATAGAATTTATCTGAATTACATAGCATTAAGGAGATAAACTATCTGTAATGTTGTGCCCAGTGTATTCCTAAAGGCAGCAGCTATAAGGCTGATAAAAAATTCGAAACATCTCTAAGCGAACAACAATGTTCCAGCACTGATAAATTTCTGATAATCATCTACGTCTGCGCGAACAATATGATTTACGATCGAACTATTACTTCAATCGTTTCTTTTGTGTTTTTACTTCCCCAGCTCTTCACCAATTTTTTTCGAATTTGCGGTAGCCCTTAGGTCTTGTATTACAATAAGCACAGGCGCCCATAAGTTCATAGCCTGCGTGATACGAATGCAGAACGCGCTGAAATCAGACGATGTCTGTTTTTTGGGCATTATTATTCTTCTTCTTTGCCGGTAAAACCGGTGAAATTATACCCCATTTGAAGCTACACGTTCTCGTTTGGTTTTGTTTCGGAGCAGTGCTACTCCTGCTGTTGTTCTTGCGGTCACGGTTAAAGGGTTATTCAGGATAATAACCTCTCCAGCTTGCAGAAGAATAAAGTATTAGATCACGCCAATATCAGTAATGGCGAAGAAAACCAACACGGTCTGAAGTCCAAATCATGTTGTATATGGGATCGTTATTCCTTTTTCTTGCTTCATTTGTTTTTTTTTTTTTTTTTTTTTTTACTTCCTTTTTCTTCTTTTATTTTTTTTTATTTTTACTTCCTTTTTCTTCTTTTTGTCTTCGAAGTTCTTCTTCTTCTCTTCCCCCCCAACCCAAGTTGTTTGATTTATATTAGCTCTGGCTTTAATTTTGTGTAATATATGTTACAGAAGAATTTAAAATCTCATTGAAATTGCCATTAATGAAACGATTATATTCATTTCTCTTTCGAAAATCAAATGGGCTGTCCGGAAGTACTTAAGTTTTCTCGCACTGTGATAAAAACAATTTTTTTCGCGAAGAAATAACTTTAATCAATAATGTATTGATCATTTTGTTCAATAACCATTTGTTATCTTCCAGAGAACTTCGTGATTGCAGTTTCAAATAACATCTAATCTTTTTCTGCAAAAGCCTTTTCCAAGCTAGATTTGACATTGTTGTCTGCAATGAAGGTACTTGATAAGAAAATTGCTGTGCACGAAACAAATCGTAGACTGATGTCGGGCTATATGTACACAGTCCAGTCACATTAATGTGACCATCTGTCAAAAGCCAGAATAACCACCTTTCGCAGAGCGGACTGCTGCGAGACGTGCAGGAAGAGAGTCACATAGGTCCCTGAACGTGTTCTCTGGGATGTTGAGCCATGCCGACTCTAATGCCGTGGCCAGCTGCGCTAGATTACGCGGTTGAGGATCCATGGCGCGAACAACTCGATCGAGATGGTCCCACAGATGCTCGATTGGGTTTAAGTCAGGTGAGTTTGCTGGCCAGGGGAGGACGGTAAACTCATCCTGGTGCTCTTCGAACCACGCACGTACACTGGCAGCTGTATGGCACCTCGCATTGTCCTGCTGGAAGATGCCATCATCCTGAGGAAAAACAATGCGCATGTAGGGGTGAACATGGTCCGCAAGGACAGATGCGTACTTGTATTGATCCATTGTGCCTTCCACAATGATCAGTGAACCTAGAGAATGCCAGGAAAACATTCCCCAGACCATAATGCTCCCGCCTCCAGCTTGGACCGTTCCGGCAATGGTTGCAGGGTGGTTCCTTTCAGAGGTTTCACGCCTTATACGCCAACGTCCATCTGTCCGATGGAGCATAAAACGCGATTCATCCGAAAACGCAACCTGTCGCCACTCAGTGGACGTCCAGCTGCTGTACTGGCGTGCAAATTCTAGCCTTCGCCGTCGATGAACAGCAGTCAGCATAGGTGCACGAACCAGGCGTCTGCTTCGGAGGCCCAGACGCAGCAATGTTCGCTGAATAGTACTTTGGGAGACACTTTTGGTAGCCCCTTGGTTCATTTTGGTGGTCAGTTGCTCAACGGTAGCCCGTCTATCTGCCCGAACGCATCTCCGCAACCGTCGTTCGCCTCTGTCATCTATGGCCCGTGGTGCACCACATTTGCCACGTCGCTGATTTTGGACAGTCCCATTTTGCCATGCACGGTACACTTTTACCACGGCGGCACGCGAACAGTTCACAAACTCAGCCGTTTCGGAAATGCTTCCACCCTTGGCCCGAAAGCCAATGATCATGCCCTTTTGGAAGTCGGATAAATCGCTTCGTTTCTGCATTACGCCAACGATTGAAATGTTTTCCGAAGCCCTCACACACCCTTTATATACGATCAACTGCACTGTGCTGCCACCTGCCTTCTGTGATTGGTTATTTAACTCTGACGTGGAAAGTACGTGGTGGTCACATTAATGTGACTGGACTGTGTATATGACGTAACACATTCCAAAATGCTATATTCACGAAGGTACTTGACAAGGAGTTGTGCAAAGTACGAAGTTTAGGAAGGAACTTGACAAGGAGATATCTGACATGGAAGTGCTTGATTAAAAGTTCTAGCATTTTTCTGAAGATATCAAGGAGTTTTGCAAAGCACAAAATAAATGGCAGCCTGATAATGCAATGTTATAATTATATGGTAGATAGGGTAACATATTCCAACCACGCATGGAAAAGTTTCTAACGAATGACTAAACGTGTATGTGATTAGTCATTTTCATGATGGAATGTCACAATATCTTTGGCGTCATCACAATATCTTTACAACTCATTACGTCCGGATGTCTCTATTTGCAAAGCACCGCTAATTGCTGTTAAGTTGCTAAAAGTATATATTAGAACTCATTTTTTGACAAATTTTTTGTTTTGATCCTGGATATGAATAATTCCATTGCAGTTCCACCATACTGCTAACATGATGGTCTTTTTGATGAATATCAGATATAAGTAGCTCATCAGGCTTGGACCGTGATCTTTTCGAGTTCAGTGTTACTTATTTTAAACAATCTCCATTTCATCACCAGTATCAGTTGGCAATTTTTGATTACCTTTCAAAAGCAAATCATGCACTGATATGTTGCATTAAACGAATTTCTTTCCAGATCCAAATATTAAGACCTTTTTACCGAAATTAAACTTTACGAATGGCCACTGGTGGCCGTTTTGGATGAATTTAGAGTCTCAGCAAACTCACGTGTAGTTATGATATGATCAACTTTAATCAATGCTTTCCATCTGCCATTAATAATATCAGTTAGTCTACCACAGACTTTGGTCCAAGAATCCAGTCTCCACAGTTTGCAGACTTTCGTCCAGGAGGCAATAGTAGGCGTGCTCAAGCAAAAGCAACGTAAAATCGAAACGTACTTAAAACATTTGGCTGTTTAAAAATTTAGTGAAACAAACATTCAGTTATTCATTTGATTTGAGTTCTGCTCGCATAGAAGCTCAAACCAATATCATTCAGACCCTACTAGACTGACAACTGAGTTATCGCTTTAGTCTGAAGTAAATCGCAAAGCTTTACGAATTAACCATTCGTAAGGCTTTGTGATTTAACCATTTTACTAGCTCTTGAAATTTAAAAGAAGGCACTACTTGCGCTACAGAAGGAAACTCCATCACTTGAAGATATTTAAAATAACAAAAACTGAAACTTCTAATTTAAGAAAGAAGTCGGAGATTACAGGCAAAATAGTCCACTTAAGGTGGCTCTAATAATTAACGGCTAATTTTCAAATGCACGCGAGAATCAATTAAAGCAGGAATAAACTTTGACAGAGCTAGTGATTACAACATGAACTGCAAGCGAAACTGCCTGAAACATTCAAACCCTCGGCTTAAATACTCTGCAATTAAGTTGCATTCTAGTGAGGACTACAGAAAGAAGTTGTAGTAAAATTTCAAATCATAATGATTGGTTAATTCACATGGTCTGCTGCCCAGTGTCTCCCATGAATTCTAACAATTTTAGCTTCGCTAAATATTTCTCCTCTAACGACCCTGAGTCTTTGCTTTATAAAATAAGTAAACGAATCTTCACGTTACGTGACAGTAATAAAATAATAGCATAGCAAAATTTTCCTAATCGCTCTCTTGGCCAAAATAGACTAGAGACGTGAATAAATAATTTTCCACCTTAGGCAAAGAATTGAATACGTGTCTCTGTATACTATCAAATTAACTGTGCCTCTCTACTTTTATATTCAATAAGGTTAATTATACTAATTCATAGCATAGTTCTTATAATATGTTTGATCATAGCTTTATATATTTAGAAAACTAACACGTGAAATAATTTATAATTTTTAAATGAACTTCCTATAGTATACTTTTTTGATAATAGCAAATAACACTGAAATAATATAAAAAATATTCCATTGTTCAAGCATTTTTAGCCCAAAGCGGCAATTTGCCCAGAAAGGATTGCCAGAATACCAAAAATGCCAGATGCCAGAATTTCGTTTTAGCATTTTGCGATGGTTCACTATAAACGGCGTTTCACTTTTTAAATCGTTGCCACCAAATATTAGAACCCTGCATTATATTTAAAGAAATTAAATAATGAGGAATCTTCATGAATGTATGCATGTTTCTTGCCCTGTGAAAAAACAGCGGTTCCTAGAGGCATCAAATTTTGAATAACGTAGTCCGTCACTCGAATATGGGCATCTGGAAGCCCAAATTTGGAACAGGAAATTTGTTTTAATATCTATTTCATATTTTGCAAAACTTTAATGACTTTAAAACGATCAATGGCAACAGTGTACGAAAAAAAATATTTTTATCTCCAGGGCTCGAGACAGTGTATCAGAAATTCTAAAGACATGATCTTTTTAATGGTTCTTTTATGGTTTAAGTGCGAAGAACACGATATTTAACAAATAATGTTAACACAAAACGTTAAAAAATGACCCTTTGAACGTAATATAAAATCTGAAAGCTTTTAGATTTTATTAATTTATCTTTTTGTTTTTAACGAAGTGAAATTGACAGTATTTTTTTCTAAATGCGCTACATTATATTATTTATATTCTATGGAGAAAATAATATTTGACAGAATTTTTTTAGGTCAAAAGAAGATTTTGCATATTTTATTCATTTATTTATTTATTTATTTTTGTGTAATTTAAGTTTTCTGAAACTTATATCACGCTAATAATAGTGAACGGAAATGTTAAAAAAATATTTGAATACAACTTCCGAATTCAGGTATAATCGAAGAAAATTGTATTCCCGAATTAGATTTAGCAATCTGATTTTGCTTTAACGATGAGAATTATTGAAAAAGGCATATTAAAATTATTGTAAGGCTAGATATTTCTGACGAAATATCAGGAGAATTTATTTCACTTAAACATCTACATCACACTTTAAATCCTAAACCAGCCCTTTTTAAAATATCTGAATATCCCTCTCATTTGGCAGATAGCCCACTCGTGTTTTGTCAACTTCATCCTATCCTAGCCTAACATCTTTACCTATAAAATACCTAAATCCTAATATGTTAATTTTTCACCAATTAGAAACTGGAAATCGGAAGCTGTATTGTATAATTTTGATAGCTTCATTTTAAATTATAATGAGATTAAATACCTTTATGAAAACATAATTTTTTTTAAAAAGAAGATTTTTGAAGCCGGGAGACGAAGTAATGATTCTTTTGCTGGAATTCAAAAACTTCTGACCTTCCGATCGCTATCTGGATGTACATAAACCATGAACACATTCAGTGAGGGCCCACCAGCGGCCGAGCGGTAAAGTCGGCGAACATTGATAGCTCTGTCAGAGGTTCGAATTTCGCGAACGGACTGGCTGCATGGGCGTTTTCGTGGTTTTCCCCTATGTGTAAACTTGTGTACGAACCAGTTCCCCTTAGAAAGTCTTCCACGAAGGCATCCCTCCCCAAAGGCAGATAGTATAGTCTTTGCCTTAATTACAGTCACAAATCACACTCAGTGAGCAAGAGAGAAATTCCTTGCAATTTCTATTCATATTCTAGGGGCTAGCATCCAGGCGAAGAGGCTGGCCTCATGGCTGCTTTCGTGGTTTTTCCCATGTGTAATGTGTATATGAGCCAGTTTCCCCTAAAAAGGCCTCCACGAAGACATCCCCCCCATTAGGCTAATGGCCCTTGAGTGGTTTGTCATAATCAAATAAACCAAACCAAACTGTTTATATTTGCTTGATATACTCATTATGGAAACTAAATTCTGATATTTCTCAGGAATATTTTCTCTCATTTTCTGTAAAGACAAGAAATAATCTTTCTATTATGTTTGTTTGATTCAGTATTAGTTTGAAACGTTCGGCGATTTTTTTGCCTAAGGGAGGTTTTCTAAGGGAAACATGCTCGTATTTACATTCCACGCGTTGAAAACAATGAAAGCAATTCAGCTAACCTATTCTCCGGCATTCAATATTAGGTTAATCCCGCTTATAAACGTGTAGAAAAATTTAGATGTTCATTTAAACTTTTCTATTCCAAGGTTCTATTTACCTCATACTTTCTCGCGGCATTATATTCCGTGAAAACATACATAAAAGTTTAAACTGATTTGCTGAAATACGCTGTTAAGTTCAATCTATTGTAATGATTTATCATCCGATGCCCTATTTAAATTTGAATTTTGTAAACACATAATATAACAGTAATGAGTTAAAAATTATATGTATACGTCATGAGGATTTTTTATCTCCTTTTAAATATTAAATCGTTAGTAATTGCTTCAGTTTTTGGTCTAATTTGGTTAATCAGTTAAAGGAAAACACGCGGGTTGCTGAAATGCTGACTTTTAGTAACTTTTTATTGGTTTAAATTTCCTATTTTAAAAACTGCTTCCCATTATGCTTCAGAACTTAAAAGTTAACTATCATAACTTATTTTTTAAATACATTTCTGAAATTTCGCAACCACTTTAGCGCCCCTCCTATCCGTTCGCTTGGGCAAGTCTCAGCTCCGTAACAAACCCCCTTTAAAATTTTATTGTCCCCCAGGGGATAATACTAATACATTGGGAACCCCTGAATTAAACGTTTTTAATTAAAATGTTGTCAAAAAAGTTTTTTTAATCAATGCATTTTTTTAAAATTTCTACTTATTTTTACATTCCTTTAACCAAACCTATTTCTCAATTTCTTGACAAAAATTCAACTAGAAAGAATTTTAAAAAAATGCCATTTCTAATTCGACAAGGATCATTGAATTGTTTTTTACTGACTGACTCATCTAGATGTACAATGTTTGGAGGCTCAGTCTCCGGTTGTCTCAAATAACTATAATTCTAGCTTCAAAAATTGGGTCTAAACACTACTTGTGATTCTGAAGGAAAAAAAATGGAGGATTATCACAAATTTTTATCGTAGATGAATCGAGCAGTTGTTCATAATTTCTCTCTCAATGTAATGGGGCAGTAGATTGCGTAATTTCCTGAAGTCATAGTTACGCAATTTTTAACGTTTTTGTGGAGAAGCCGCGCCGATTTGGCATTAACTGCTTCTCTAGGGTGTTTAACCTTCTCCCCACCGCGCGCTTTTGTGAAGAAACAGCTGTTAAATTTTCTGCATTATCGTAGACCAGTTGCTGTTTTTCCTGAAGCTGTAAATTAACTCTGCGACGGTAATTTAATGCGTCTGAAATTTTGTGCGAGCACGACGTAACTCTGTTTGAGATTATATCCCATTCGGATATTTGAAAAATCCGGATAATTGGGCTTTTGTCAAACATTACGAATAGCTGAGCTTATTATTCAGCAATCTAGATAACTTTATTTCCATTTTGTACATAAATACTTGCCGCAATGTAATGCAAATAAGTGTTAATGCAAGAACTGCATTTTGTTTTTTCCTTTATTGTAATTTGTTTCAACAATAGGTGGGCAATTAAAAAGGTAAAATTAAATGGTGCTTGTTCCAAAATGGCCTTCTTTTGCGGAATGCTATTTTCTATGGGCTAAAATGGAATAAATTAAATCTGTTCTTGAATACAATTTCAAATCGTGAAAAACTGGTTCTAAAAACATCGGATAATATTAAAAATCTATCAGTGTTATAAATGTTCATTAATTTATTAGTTGTAAAATTTATGCACACTATGAACAAACTTAGTTTTACAATATTTCAGTTTTATTTAGTCTGAATTTAGGGAGACTTCTCACTCATCTTACTAGAGATAAAAAACTTGTTGCTAAACCTCTTGCACATCAATTTTTTTGTTTTGTTTGAAAGGAAGCTCGAGGCTGAATTGTCTAAAGTGATTAGTTTCCTCTTGTTTCTCTGGAGGTTGCCAAGGAAAAGCGGGATGTTTTTCTGAATCGTTAAACAGATCTGTTACCTTGCTCAACTGGGTTGATGAAGATGTTATTATTTAGTTGTAATCTCACTTTCTTGCTGATTGAAGTCCTAAAGGAATAGCAGTGGTCTTGTAGTAACAGTACTAGTTATTGCCATTAAACAGATTTACCACTCTGATCATCCGAGGTTGATGGGGATTCCACTGCTTTGCTATGGTCTCGAAGTCTTCTCACCTGATGTCTTGTAATAGTAGTTAGTACCAATAGAAATCGTGAAGAAATAAATAATATCGTTCAACGGAGCTTAATGGAGACACTACTGTTCAGTTGTGGTCATGATCTCTTCCGGCTCTGTGTACTGAAGCAGGGATAATAGTCTTCAAGTAGTAGTTCTACTCATTGTCGTTAAACAAACTTTTCATTCCGTTCACCTTAGCTTAGGGGTGCCATTGTTTGGTTTTGGTCTCGAATTATTCCCACTTGAAGTCTTAAAATAATAGTAGAAATAGTGATACTATGGCAGTAGATGTTCATTAAATAGATCCACCACTCTGTTCATCTGAGCTTGATGAGTTATTCACTTTGGTCTCAGTTTCTTCTTACATGAAGTGCTACAGTAACAGAGGTTTTGAAGTAGTTGTAATAGTCATCGTATTTATAATACAGACCTGCCATTCTGTTCACCTGAGCTTCATAGGGACTGTACTGATTGTACCGATAGTGAAATACGTCCTGTATTACATTATAACTTTTGCGCCATTTAAAACAAATAAAAAAATTATGATACGGCCAAAATATGACCTCCCGCCAATTCCATGATTTCAATAAAAACGAGTTTTAAGTAACGTATCAATTTGATCGTTTTTAAGCAACATCTAATTGGTTGTTTCAATAAATAGAAAGGTCTATAATACGAAATTTTGGATTATATTTTATGAAGTATAATTGACCTTGCGTCACGGTTTTTTCTAAACTTATATCAACATAATCCAATGTCTGCTCCTTTATTTCTTTTTATTAAAATTTTTATTTTATTGGGCAATTGGATAACATATAAATTAATTCATTTTGAATAAAAGAAAATTTATTGCTTACAATATATTTAAAAGGACTACTTTGAAACGAATACCATAAGTTAATTTTCTTCAGTATTATTTCTATAGTATCAACAAATCAAAATTCATTTTGGTCTGCCCTTGTATCCCCGTGATATTTAGGTATTAATAAATAATGCTTAGAATGACAACTGAGTAGTGACTACCGTGCGTTTCGGGCTCAGTGAAAAGTAAAGCAACATGCGTTTTCGAATTTTTTGTTTGCTGTTGTGCGTCGTCATTATCAATGGTGCAAGAGAATAACAAGTTCATTTTCCGGTAACATACTTACTTGCCTTGCAAGAGTTCTGAAGTTTTGCAAATAGAACGCTGTTATAAAAATCATTCTCTTCTAAATCATTCTCTTGATATAAAAAATATCATTTGCATAAATATAATAGAAATAGCCTCGGTATGTGCTGCATTATTTTAGATTCAACTCTTATTATTATGATTCGATATTTTTTCGTGAAAAATCTGTTACGAGTTCTAAGTAAAGTATCATTTCCAGCTTATCAGTCAAAATTTAACCTGTTGCTCTCAATCATAATTGTATATACGTCGTATATGCATATAAGAGTTTTAAATATCGAATTTGAGAAGTTTCAGGATATATCCTAAAATATTTTTTTCACGAAAATCTGTTCAGCTTACTATTGACTGTTTCAGTAAATGATCACTTCCTTTTTATTACTTTTATCCGAAACCTAATATATTGTTACGAGTTTTGTATATATGTGAATAGTTTTAGTGAAAATACAGTGTTTCTTGTATAATGTAACATGAAACGCTTGAAAAAGACGAAGCTCTGTAGGAAAATAAGATTACAGGGGCAAGTCTACTTTACATGGAGGTCAATGACTATTTCTAAGCCATCGCCAGCTTAGCGATATGTCTGTTGGCGAGATATCGCTAAGCTGGAGGTGGTTTTATTGACTAATTTGGTAGTCAAATTTCGCGAGAAATCGCCAAAAGTCGCCAAACGTGGCGACCATTCGGAGACTTTTTGATTCGCTCTCTGTATAACTAACTGTAATTGGTATTGTAATTGAATAACTGTATTTGATTCCTATATCTAACTGTAATCGTGTCCGACCCTCATATGACTTCCAGTAATATCGAGAAGTGGAAGGGACTGGAGATTTCTTATTATCTGGACTGGAGACCGGGGGAAAACTATATAAGACCGGGGAGAGCATCAGTTTCTCAGTTTTTAGTTCAGAGTTGACTTTGGAATATTGAAATTTTCATGCGAGTTTTGCTTTTTGGATGCACTTTGCATTGAGTTGTGTTTAACGTTCTTAATAGTTTGAAGTGGACTAATTGTACACTTCAAGCTAATGAAGAGCAGCACTGACCGTACTTCGTGATACTGAGAAGAGTCGTAGTATTTTTGTGGAAAGTTCTAGAACTATAAAGGCGTTTCTTTTGGTAAAATAAATGTTATCAAGCTATCATCGCTTCGGTGTGTATTCAGTCACTTACGAATCCGTACTCAATGTGTCCATCGTTATACAAATCCTAAATGCTAAAATCCAAAAGTTTTGGATTATATATTGATGCAGTTTCCATTAAAAACTATTATGGGCTTTAAGTACGGCACAACTTCCGTTTGTCCAATTTTATTCACAATCTAATCAACTCTTTATATGAATACAGAAAGTTGACAAGAAAAGCAGAAATTTTGGAAAGTTTGATTTAAGAGTTATTGTACACGAAAAAAATCGTCAAACACCTACGGACACGCAGACAGCCACGCATCACTGTAAAAATAGTAAAAATGTATTATGGAGGAATTATTCGAGCTTATTCACAGAAAATTCGCAAACCCGTTACCTCCCTTATGCCAATATACCAGCAATTTTGCATAACTTAGAAAGAAAAAAAAACAAGCAATCCAGAGAGTAAAATTCCAGATATGTGGAACCCTGGAAGCTGTAGTTTTGATGTTGATGCTTTTCTCTGAAAATACGAAGTCTGATCATCTAATCAATACTTTTTTTTTACATTAATTGTCTTTTGAGGAGTCTTTCTGAAATTTTTGACTCATTACGTTACGTTACGCTGCCAGAGATATATTATCCACTCATTCTGGCAAATTTCGTCACCACGTGACACGTAATTTTTAATTTATTTTGAGTATAATATATCTTTCACGGGTCTCGCGCATAATTAGTTTTCAGACTGTTGCCATTTTGCAAAATGGCAAAGGCGCTAGGCCTTCAGAAGGCTGTAGTCTGTTTCTTTAAAATAAGCGCTTCAAGGAAGTTGCCAGTTATTCCCATTTGCGATCGTAACGCGTATTGTCATCACCACAGCGTACTTATATTCTTCACCCCATCTGAAACTTTAGTTCAACTGAGTCTTCATTCGCGCACTTTTCACGAAGCAAAACACTCTAAATAGAAATGTATGAGGGTAATTGGGCGGCTGGAACTATCTGCTGCAACTATCGTTTCCATGGTTTCGAAGCAATCCGGGCGGCGGAATATGACTCTGAATTCTTTATTTTAAAGTAACAGACTGTACGAACTACTTGTTTTCAATCCTAACGGTAGGCCATAAGAAATTATGTCTAATAATTATAGAGTTATCGTCTCAGCATTTAAATTAACGTCGCAGCCGGGGCACAAGGCATATGAGAAAGATGTTAATTTGAAAGCTAACTGTCAGCAAAAAGGGAATTATCACAAAGAAAGATTTTTAATTTATTTTTCAAATTTAATCGATATATATAATTCTCAATAAATTGAACAAATTAAGAACAATAAACAGCTATCATAAAATCTGAATTCATATTTTACTTACTATAGACTAGTGAATAGTAGTTACTATAGACTACTGAAGTAGTGAAGTAGACTAGTGCCAGTTAAGTTAGATTGATAGTAATGTACCTAATAATAGAAAGAACGATACCGCTGTAATCCTTCTCCAATAACGGTGCAAGAAATACGATTCATAGTCATACATTTTTCAGTCTGATGCGTATGGAACCCATATAAAAGATTTCGATATAAAAATAAACTAATTCAATGTCATTATATCAGCAACAATGGCACGCAGGTTTTAATGATTTTCGTCTTTCTAATGAAATGGTCGTAAAAGCTGAAGTTCCATCCAATATTTCACCTATATTGAATTTTAGTCGAATAAATGTGGCAAAAAATGGATCATAATGGATCAGAAATCAATAACGCGAACAGATAAACAAACGCACGAACAGGCATTCTTCTTTATATATATATATAGATTTTGCAAAACTTACAAATATTTTATTAACAAATTCTACGATTTGGAAGCGAACAGTAGCAACAGTTTTCGAAATAAAGCATTTTTATCTCCAACACGCGAGACCGTTGCCACTCGGAAAAATGAATACGAAAATTAGGGTTTTTAATTAATATTTCGGCTGATTATAGTCGTACGAAGTTGGGAATAGTGGAAACGAATTTTTGGAATCGGGAATAATGTATTTAATGTTTGGCAATGCTATTTTTTTTTCATCGTAAAATTTAGAAATTTTTTATTAACAAACTCTACGATTTGGAAACTAGCAGTGGCAACACTCCTCAAATAAAACAGATTTTGATCTCCATCTTGCGAGACTATTGCCACTCGGTAAAAGGAGGGCTAAAATTATGGTTTTTTCGAGTTTTTAATTAATGTGCCTGATTTCAGCTACTGTTTTCCGGAAAAAAGTGGACTTCGACTTTTTCCAGGACCCAGAAAAGACTTGTAGAAAGTTTGGTAGCGATAACTATAGTAGTGACCAAGTTATTAGCGAACAAACACACAGTCTTTCTTCTTTATATATATCGATAAATATTATAAACCAAAATACATTACTGTTATCAGTAATATATATTTACTCGTATATTGTTACAAAGTAAAATTTTATGTAATTATCAAGATTATTATAAATTAAAATGCATTATTGTAATTATTCAAAAATGTATAATTGTCCCAAAGTAATATTTTAAATTTATTTTTTAAATTGAATCAGTCTTTAATTGCTTAGTAAACTACGCAAATTAAAGTCAATAAACGCATATCATAAAATCTTAATCCTTAGTTTATCAGGACTGAGTATTCTGTGCGTGTTCTTTGAAAACATGGTAAAGTACTTACAAGGGTTCTTCTTCTCAAGTCCTGAACTGGAACAGTGAGCTGATAAAATGTAGGCTTTGTTCTGGTGTAATTGCTGTGCTGGAGAATAACTGCACGTGAAAGGGATTTGAAATCCTCTTTTATTAAATCACTATTATTTACACACTTCCCAACTCGGGAGGGATACAGAAAGTAGAAGACCACACTTGGGTCGAACTTAACAATCAAATAAATTTAATACTAAACCTAAAATAGAAATGTAATTCAACTTTGCTTCGCAGAGCAAATCGCGGAGTTTGGCCTCTTACTAAAAGGGTGCGTAGCAAGATATACTAATACTAGCGCACTTCAATTTGTTTCAAAATGCAATCACGTAGTAAGCACTATGGCTTATAAATTTAGCTGCTAGCTGGTCAGGCGAACGTTGAGCAGAGTGACCGTGATCTGAAACTAAAGCTCTCTCACCCTGAGAGGTTTCTACCTCTGGTTTAAATAGTACTTGGCTGTACTTCAAAATTAGCATAAGCTGAAAACGCGCGCTTCTTCTGACGGGAAGTTGAAACAGAGAAGAGACAGAAAGATTTAAATTAAAATAAAACTTGGTTAGTTTAACTAAAACCTTACAAGTTTACTTATGAAAACTAGATATTATAAATTAAAATGCATTATTATAATAAATAAAAGGTGTATCTTTACCATAGACACTTTTTATTTAATAGTTAATTTTAATTAAAAATTTACGGATCTTTTCCATGCTGTTTATATTTGTTGCTTATTTACCACTTACACACAAACTTAATTTGTATATTTATTAACAGGCAAAATAACTCTATGCAACCTCATAGAAACAAGAAAATAGGTCAAACAGGGCAGGGGGCTTGGGGGGAGAAGTGATGTGATTTATCAAAGAACTATTATTTTCATTCATTTTTATTCATCTTCCCTTCTAGAACAAGGTAGTAACAGTTAACTATACTGTCAAAGATAAAAAGAATGATACTTTTTTTTGAATGTTAAGGCCGCACTTGAAAAATATTTTTTCGCTTGTAAACAAATCTGTATTCTGTTTTTATTAACTTATTCAAGAATATTCTGTTTCTATGCAATTCTGCTTTTATTGCACGTGCAATATTATTTAATCGATAAAATTCTCGAATTCCCGAGCACTTATCTAACGAAAAAGATATTATGAAGGAAAGGAAATGGAAAAGATAACAATTATTATTATTTATTATTATTATTTTATTTATTTAGTTAATGGCATTTTTTCCCCTACTCTTGTTTGGAACATTGATTCGACGAAAATTTAATGCTAGATTTTTTAGTCCAAAGGGGCTTAAGGACTATTGTTTTCGTTTTGAAATTTGGAATTTGTTTTATTATCAATTTCATAATTTGTAAAACTTTAACGAATTTCTGATTAACAAATTCAAGGATTTCAAAGCGAGCAAGGGCAACGTCGTACAGAAAAAAACGTTTTTTATCTCCAGCGCGTGAGACTGTGTATCGTAAATTCTAAAGATATGCTCATTTTAAAATTATTTTGCGATATTGCTGTTAAACTGAATTTTATAGATTAAGTGCGAAGATCATGATATTTAATAAATAAAGGTAACACACAAAATATTTAAAAAACTCTGTAATTTAAAATCTGAAACCTTTCAGATTTATATATATGTATATATATAAATGTTATTTTATCTGAAGAGAAGGAAATGAAATTTGGCAGTCAAAAGAGAAAGATTTAATGACAATGCGAATAAATGTTTCTTTGAAATGCAATTACAAAATGATTGCTTAGAAAAACATTTTAATTTCTGTCTAAAATATTTTTGAACATGGGAACAAAAAAGCTTTCTTTTTGTATTAATTTTTTAATGGTATATTCTTCTTCTAAGTACAAGGTGTCCAGAATAGATGAATGTAAGATTTTCATTTCCTACGCACAACAATTATTATTTAAAAAAAAATTGAAGAATTTTATGAAAACTATTTGGATTCTGAAAGACTTCGTAAATTTAAAATACAATTTTTTTTCAGTGATTCCCGAAGAGCAAAAAGAAATTAATTAATAAAAAGAAAATCTGAAAGGTTTCAGATTTTAAATTACGTCCAAAGGGGCGTTTTGTAAACAATTTGTACGTTACTTTTATTTATTGAATATCATGTTCTTCGCATTTAAACCATAAAATTCAGTTAAAGAACAATATCGCAAAATAATTTTAAACTGAGCATATCTTTAGAATTTCCTACACACAGTCTCACGCGCTGCAGATAAAAATGTTTTTTTCTGTACAACGTTGCCATTGCCCGCTTTGAAAGCCTTGAGTTTGTTAATCAAAAATTCGTTAAAGTTTTACAAAATATGAAATCGTTAATAAAACAAATTCCAAATTTCAAATTTGGGCTTCCAGATGCCCCTATTCGCAGCAGGATTACATCATTCAAAATTCGATGGCTCTAGGTACCGTCGTTTTATCACAATGCGAGAAACATACATACATTTATGCAGATTCTTCATTATTTAATTTCTTTAAATATAATACAGGGCTGCAATATTTTGTAGCAACAGTTTGAAAAGTGATAACAGACTTTTAATGTTTCCGACGCAAAATCGCAAAACGAAAACAATAGTCCTTCAGGGACAAAGCCCCTTTGGACTAATAATGTGCCTTATAGTCATTAAACTAATCTATTAAGTTTAAATTCAGAAATTCCGCACATTTGGATGCAAAATTCTCTGATATTTTGGAGAACGAATTTAGTGACGTAGACTATTTTTCATCGCCTATTTTTAAATGATTTCGTCAGACTGAAGGAAAAATTAGAAAATAAAATTTGTTAGTTTAAGGAATAAATGGTTTTGTATTGAGCAAACTAGCACTATTATTATTTTTGTAACTGGCCAATAAAATAGCAATACATCTGGAGGATTTTGGCAAGTAACAATTAAAGAACTTCTGGCATTTAGCATAGTAAAATGCAATGCTCATTTTTCTAACTGGACTTAACTTTCTTAACTTTCTAACTGGACCCCGGGACTTCCTCCCGGGGATCATGCTAAAGTTAAATTTTGAATTTGTAGTAAGCTCTTCACCCCAACTATTTAACCTGTTTAGATAAAATTTGCTACTTTGTTCTAAGAAATATAAACGCATATACTATTCACCATCAATTTTATAACAAACAATGAAACTAGCAATTTTTTTAATTTAAAATTTAAAAAATTAAAATTTTAAAATGAACTAAATCTTGAAATAATGCTAGTAAAATAAAACTTACATTTAAAAAATTAAGAATCTTTTTTTTATTATACATTTGTTCAACTACAAGACGATTTTTTTATCTTAAAATGCCTTTTTGTGATTCTTATCCATTTTAATACGCATGCCTAATATTTAAAAAAGATATTAAAATAATTTATTACATTAGGAAAAAAAACAAATATATCTATTTAGTTTACTTCAAGATATAGTACTACATCCGTAATTATGTTTATTATGGAGTGTAATTAAAATCAGAAGCTCATATGTATGATGCTATCTCAAATGTAACCTGTATCTTTTGTCTGTAAAACATTTACAAAAACTCTTCAGGTTCTTTAAATAATAAATACTTTGGTAGCTTAATCTTACTTAATAGTAAACTTCAAATTAAAAATATTCGTTATACATCTTTCTAACGTCCAAAGCAATAATTATGAAACAAATAGAATTCGCAAATGAAGTTAAATCATTATTCTGTCCATTTACAGTGCACTATATTAAATGAATTTACTACTGCCTAAACCTCAGTTGAACTTCGAACGAATGGAATAGTAATAATAATAATAGTAAAAAAAATACTTGGAATTAAATAATCATATCAATTACTGCTTCTTAATTCATGTCGAAAAAGACTGAAGAACAACAGCCGTCTCGTTAAATTGCACAAGACTCTCTATTTGCATTTATTTGCTGAAATCCGTTATATTTTCAAAAACCAACGGAGAGAATTACACCAACAAAATTCTAATAATTTAAAAAAGACTGAATTTCTAATCCTTCGTAAATATTTGTTTTCCAAGTGCAAAGTTTTTTAGCTTGCAGACGATAAATGAATTAATTACATTTGAAATAAAATGGAAAATAATCTTAATTTTGCAAAGCATTGAACAATGGTTTGTATGTTATTTTTTACAATTTATTCTATCTTCTGATCTATAAAGAATAAACTATTTGAAATAATCTTAATTTATACGTATTTATTGGCAAGAAGGAATGCCAGCTAAAAAAGCTCTAAACGCTAATTTTTTTTCGTGTAACGTTCATGTAACTTCATGTAACATTTTAAAACTTAGTTTAACAGTAGTTGCCATCTTAACAAGCATTCCCATCCAAGAAATAAATCATGTTATGTAATTGTGTTTATTTTAATGGCAACACTTGGAAATTCATGACAACACGGATTCTCCGTGCCAGACATTTTAAATAGGCAGTGAAACATAATGAGTGCTTCAGAAATGGTCGTTTACGAAATGAATGGGCGTTGTTTAGGAATAGTGAAGAACACCTGCAGAGGTAAGGGACACAAAATTCTTGGCATTGACTTGTTTACGGTAAGAACCCATTAGGCAGTCATCCAGTTTTCTGTGTTTTAATGGCAAAAGTAAAAAGTCGGTGGATGGAAGGTCAAGATTAGTTAGTTCTTTGAAGAATAATTTTAAATGAAACTTGAACGATATTGGCAAGTGCGCCCAGTTTGCAGAGCCAAAATAACCGTTATGCAGTTTAAATTTAGGGTAAAATTAGCAACAAAATTACGCAATTAATTAAATTTGATTAATTGTTAATTTTATGATAATTAAAATATATATTATATTAAGGAGCTAGGAAAACTTTTTAATAACCTATGGAAGGTGTGTAATTGTTTTCAACTTGTGATAAATTAATCCGAAATAAAACGGAAGTTGTTGCTAATCGATCACGTAAAAGATCTTTCATTTGTCTTCAGCATTAGAAAAGTGCTACTGAATATAGCTTTAAATTAATAGTTTAAAATGCCATTTTTACCTATGTTAACATCTTGTAATAGTTGGTAATTAAAACCATTAAATAAAATAGTCTTCTAAGAATTTTTTAAAATTAAATGTCATTTTTATCTGATGCTAACATCTTGTAATAGTTGATATTTTAAACCATTAAATAAAATAGGCTTCTAAGAATTTTTAAAAATCAAACGCAAACCTTCTAGTTCTATTTTTGTGGATACTGTTCATTAAAACTAAAATCTAGTGATTATATTGAAGTTTTATGAGAGCATACAGGTTAATAGTCTTTTTATCGGTATACGTATTTTTAACCCAAAGAGGCAATTAGCCCATAAGGGTCATTAATATCGTTTTGTCATTTTGCGTTGATTCACTATAAACGGCCAATCACTTTTCAAATTGTTGCCACCAGATATTAGAGCCTATATTTAAAGAAATTAAATAATGAAGAATCTGCATAAAAGTATGTATGTTTCTCCCACTGTCAAAAACAACAGTACCTAGAGCCATCAAATTTTAAATAATGCAATCCTCCACGGAATATGGGCATCTGAAAGCCTAATTTGGAATTTGGAATTTTTTTATTACCTATTTCATATTTTGTAAAGCATTTATGAGTTTTTGATTAACAAACTCAATGATTTCAAAGCGAGCAATGGCAACACTGTATGGGAAAAAAATAGCTTCAGCTCGCGAGACTGTGTATCGGAAATTCTAAATATATTCTCTTTTAAATATTTTCTGATATTGCTGTTGAATTGAATTTTATGGTTTTAGTGCGAAGAACGTGATATTAAATAAATGAATGTAACACAGAAAACGCTAAAAAACGCCGTTTTGGGAGTAATGTAAAATCAGATTTATTTATTAATCTCTTTTTTTGAAATTTTATTCAGATGGCACGTATACCTTTTTAATGTTCCGAAATTTTATTTCAGACCATTGCACATTTAAGAAAATGCAGAATCAAAAAACAAACTTTTAAAATTGAAATTCTTTATGAATTTTAATATTATGCAGAAGTAAAGATTTAGTTTTATGAGTTGGCAATAGCGCATATTATTTTTGTTTAAGAAACTAAATGAATTGTTTTGTATGATTTTTATCATTTATGTAGATTTAAGTTTTTAAAAGTATTTAATGCAAAATTATTTTCTCAGCTTTTTCTTTTCTTTAAGCACACTTGAACGAGTCCATCTGCTCCCCCCCCCCCCCTTCCCCCCATACCACAACGAAATCAGAAGCTTTATGATAGAAACGAACTGAAATTGGAAGTGAAATTCATCAATGTTAAATTTTCAAAATTTCGCTTCCGAAGAAAAGGGACCCATGTGCGAGATCGCCTTTGAAATTCATAGAGCTTTAATCAAAATAAAGTTGCTGCTTTGCCTAATTCTAAGAAGCAAAGTGTTAACTTTCTTTTCTTTTGTTGACCAAAAAGATGAATATTAAGAAGCACAAAACCCCTCACACAGATTTCAAATTCAAATTCAAGTAGGTATTAACACAATAATAATAATAATTAAAATCTGAAAGATTTTAGATTTTAACGGTCGCTCAGAAAGGGTTTGTTAAGGATATTTGCACTCTCGCTGAGCTCGCAACTAATCTTTTTTTTTTTTTTTTTTTTTTTTT
>KK114554.1:216372-232103 GCA_000611955.2 Stegodyphus mimosarum
TTTTTTTTTTTTTTTTTTTATTTTTAGTTTTCTTTTAAGCAAATTTTTTTCGCACTTGTGCTATATCCAGTTCAACAGCAAAGTATAAAAAATTTAAAAGCAGCATAACAGTATACATTTAAGGATTTCTGGTTCAACGTTAAATGTTGGCATACTTTTTTTTTCCGTCTTTTCTCAGTTTATCGTATCAATGATCAGTTTTCTTACTAAGATGGTTTTACAAAACTCTCTTTCGGCTTTTTATTATTAACGTTTTGCGTGTTTACTTTATTTATTAAATATCACATTCTTGGCGCTTACGTCACATAAAATTCGATCCAAGAGCAAAATCATAAAATATTTAAAAACAACTTATTTTTAGAACTTTTGATGGACAATCTCACGAGCTGGAGATAAATATACTTTTTTCCGTATAGTATTGCCATTGCTCGCTTTGAAATCGTTGAGTTTGTTAATCAAAAGTTCTTTAAAGTTTACAAAATATGAAATAAATAATAAAACAAACTCGAAATTCAAAATTCGGGCTTACATGTGCTCATGTTCGGGTGGAGGACTAGATTATTCAAAATTTGATGGCTCTAGGTACCATGGTTTTTTGGTTTTTTTCATAGTGCGAGAAACATGAATACATTCATGCACATTCTTCATTGTTTAATTTCTTTAAATATAATGCAGGGTGATAATATTTGGTGGCAACAATTTGAAGAGTGATATAACGTGTTTAAGTGTTTCGACGCAAAATGCCATTTCGTGACGAATATCCCATTCGGGACTAGCATCTTTTGGGCTCATAATAATAATAATAACAATAATAATGATAACAGCTCATAGTTAAGCGGCATGTAAACGATTATTCTGCTCCAAGATAACGTAATATGTGTATTATGTTCCTTGCATCAGTAGAAGTATTTTTTATTAATTATAATAATTGTGCAAAATATTTATAAAATATATACCATGTATTATATATAAATCGCATGATCTTCATATATATAACCACATAGGTTAAAAGTATATAAATTATTTTTAAATTCATGCATTGATTTTAAATTTCTTACTTTGCAAAATTAATATATTTTTATTTCGAAGCAGGAGACAAGTAAAGTCTTCAGTGACCTCACCGGAACCCGAACTCCTGACCTTCCTATTTCTAGCCAGACTTGCTTCCAGTTATACAACGGAAGCATGCGGTAAGGAGGGAGAAAATACCTTACACTTTCTCCCACTTAAATAGCAGCTAGGGAGGCAAGGACCGAATCACCAAATCCTGAAGGTGACTAATTATCGTACCCAACATTTTAGTTCGGGCGCCACTTGCAGAGTCATTAAGTTTTTATTTCAATTTAGTGTGTATTGGTCATTGGGATTCACCGGATTGCTAGGCGCACGTGCTTCCAATTGCACCATGAAGGCACGTAATAAAGAAAAAAAGCTTAGCAAGTTTCTTAAGTGATGTATTATTTTAACTTGAGAATTTAATAGAACTTTTAATGACAATTTCTGTGAGAACTGGCATTTTGGATGATAAGAGAACATGAGCATCAATGTTAAATGAAAGATAATGGGGTCTAACGAAATGAAAATATTTGTCAGATTAGCTTAGGTAATAAATACACTGGAAAAATAACGAAAAGATATCGGGAAGTCAAAAAAGTCAAATATTTCGAGCATTAAAGGAAATTACACTTTTGCTTTCATAAGCAAAATTTCGAAGCTTACTGTGTGTGAAATTAGTCTCTAAGTATAACATATGATATTTTTATAAACATTAAAATTTCTGCTCATAGTCTCAAGCTGGTGACCGCGGGCCGCATATAGCTCGCGAAGACATTTTAATTATGTGTTTGTTTCAAATACGGACAGCAAAGATATAATTTTTTTTAATTCGGAATTTATATTACTATTATAAATTTTATGCAAAAATAGACGATTTTATTGCAGTCATATGTGAAATTGCTGTATTTTGCTGCTTAGTGTAACATGAAAAATCTAGAGAGACGAGCTATGCCGGAAAAGTAAGAATACAGGGGCAAGTCTATTTAACATTGAGTAAAAGCGTATCTCGGCAATTTGGCGAGATCGCTTTTCTGGTAACGGTTTTGGCAACTTATTTTACCGCCAAATTTGGCGAGAAATCGTAAAACGTCGACAAATTTACAGCCAAAAATAGTCAAACTTTGCGACCATTTGGCGACATTTTGGTCCGCTCCCTGTATAAAGTAATAAGTATTGTAACTCAGTAAATGTAATTCATCACTGTCTCAGCTGTAACCGTAATTCAACACTTATATTGCCTTCCATTAATTTCGAGAAGCAGAAAATACTAGAAATATCTCGGCGACCGGGTGAAAACTAATAAGCTCAGAGAGCGCATCTGTTGTCAGTTATTTTTGTTGCGAGTTGTTAGTTCAGCGTTAGATCGGAGTATTGATATATCTCTGGGTTAGTTTTCTCTTTAGATGCGTTTTGCATTGCGTTGTGTTTAACGTTCTTAGTAGATTGAAGTGTCACTACTGAGTGCATTCTGTGATACTGTGAACACATGTATGAGTATTTCTGTGGAAAATTCCAGAAGTGTTTCTTTTGTTTGAAGTGTTCCTTTCGATAAAATAAATTTTATTAATCTATCATCGGACCTGTGTGCATTCAACCTATTACGAACCCGCTACGCACGCAACATTACTTTCATATCCATTGAAAATGAACATGAATAATGCATCAGAAAATCTGTAAGAGGAGTTAATTAATTTACAGTGTGATTAAATCTTATTCAGACATTTGAAGATACATATTTTATTAACTTTCTTTTGTACTTGTCCAAAAATAAATAAAGTCAGTTATGAATTTTTGCTCTAATAATTATCACTTTGTTCTGGAATAGATGTATAAATGAAAAGCATGTTTCACAGTTGTAAATTAATGAGAAATAAACCCGACTGAACGACGAGTGTCTACAAACTGTGATGAAGATAATTTCTAGTAATTTTTACCCAAAGCTAAGAATTTTGGCAGAATCGAAACGCCGTCAAGTATCAAGCTGTCGTAAAAAACAAAAATGTCAATAAAAACACATTCAAACATGTGTGGTTTTGTTTATGCCTTGAAGAGAAATTTAGAATAAGAGACTAGGTTGTTACTATGTGTTCTTAAGTTTTATCCTATTTGCTAAATTTCCTCTGAAAGCTCAGAAAGATTTCATGAGTTGTTTATTTATTATTTTTAGTTTAAATTAAAGTATGTTATTTAATGATTAATTAAACATTTTAAAATTATTTGAAAGAAACTTCAGTCTGAGAGTTTAATATTTAGCTCTCAGCATACGTCAATTACAAAGCGTAACCAAAAAAATGTCTTACAGGTTACTATACTTTATATTTCAGATGGAAGATAAAGGTGAATATGAAATTTTTCCTTTGCGTTGCTGTTATTTTTACTGTTTGAGTGTGCTCTGATAAATATTAACTAAGTGAAATTTAAAATACAGTTAAAAAAATTTTTCATTTTGTTCCAAAAGAATTTTTTTTGGGGGGGCATCTGCTGTTTTCAGATTGTGCATTCAGATCGCATGCAATTTGAACTTGAGATCACTAGTCTACAGTCACATGTCTACATAGACTACATGTAAGTCTTCTGCCCTGACCGAACTTTACAGTTTAATCCGTTCGTTTTCAGTACAAGCAGGTGTTTATTTCCCCATAATCGCCATATTCTTGTCTCCCGGAGTCAATTTACGTAACTGCAAAAATAAAGAGAATATTATAATGTCATGGAATTCAGTTTATCATCATTTAGCCACGATTTTTTTTTGGTGATATTCCAGATACCACGAGTATGAAAGCAACGTGTTGTCTGCTAATGTTGTGAAATTCTGAATATTATCGTCTTATAATGACATTTTTGTGATATTCCAGACACTGACTTCTAGAAATGAATTGTACAAGGGGAGTGGGTAGAGGTGGCAATCAGTTTCGAAACTTCTTTTTGGCGGTTTCATGGCTCACTGATAAAGGGCAGAGACAATTTTATTTTTCTTAGTGACAGCTCTTCCTTGATTAATAACGAATTTCGTTATCTCGTTTATATTACGAAAGGTGTTTGTTTCCTGCCCTCCCCCTTCCGCTGTAGATGATATAACGCAAAGCGATAAAAAGCAAAACATTTAATTTCGAATTTAATGTTTTCTTAATTTTTTGTTCGTTCGTTTTCTTTTACAAAAGCCATTCAATGTATAGGGTAGTATTTGCAATTTTTTTTTTACCCCGCGTACTCCTTCTTCCTCCATTGCTAGAAAATCATTTCCCTCCTTTCTTGGCCAAACTCGAGAATACATATACATTTAATTAGGCAAAGCTAATTTTGTGTTTGGCGTGTAGTTTAATCAAGACTCTATCGATTTCGAAAGGGAATTTAATAGATACAGTCTGGAATGTAATTTATCACAGATTTTATCTCTTATAAATACGATTGATCCAGGCTTCCAATTCACTTTTGAAACTCAGTTTGATAATATCCGTCCTTTCCTATTCTTATAATCCGCAGTGAATCTGATTTCTGCACTACTGTTTACCCGGAACCTTTTCTGTTTGTTTGCCTTCCCATACTAATTCATGTTAACCGGCTAAGAAAAAAAAAGGCTTCTTTTCACTATTATGTATTTTCCGCTACCAAAGTTTGTTCTTCAGAATCCTTGCATTCTAATGAACTCAATTATTTGAGATCAGTTGCCATTGACAAAGGATTTTCACCCGTGATCATTGATAAAACCTTTAAAAAATTTTCATCTTTTCCTCAAAGAAGACATTGCGCTATTAGAAATAATATTGTTACGAAATGCTCAACAGCGGGAAGATAGCTTCCCTACAAAGCGGGTTTAAGGTTGCCAGAAAGTTGCAAGGAAAAGCAGGGTTGCCATATTTGGCGCGAAATCGTCCATTTGGCAATAGGCCATAGACAGAGCGAGAACGTTCTCAAACGAATTTTTACCGTTTTTTCCGAGAATGTTCTCGAAGTCAGGTCAAACGTCAGATTATATATACCCTGCCTGTACGCAGAGTAGAGTAGTATTAAGAGTATCTCGAGTAGTAGAACAGTATGCTGAGTTCAGTAGTAGTGTCTTGGGTTCAGAGATTAGCTCGAGAGCGATTGACCGAGTCGGGATCTGCGCTTTAGTGCTTTGCTGTGAAGCTATCTTCACTGTTATAGTCTGAGGGCTGTATCATGTCAAAGTAAAGGGAAGAGATAGTAGGATTTTTTTATGCTGAGAGACGCGAAAGAGGAGCAATGCTCTCACTGGGACTCGAACCGCGGACCTCTTGAACACGCGTCGAGCGTGCTGACCGCTACTCCACGAAGGCATACGAAGAAGGCGGGTGAAATACCTTACACATTCCCCCTTTTGAAGGGCGACTGCGGATCAGGGGACTCAAGCGCCAAATCCTGGTTTTGTGGAGAATCATCATCCACCACCATTTTTAGTTCGGGTGCCACTATAGAATCATTAAGTTATTTTGAAGCAGGAGACATGAAAAATGAGCAATGCCCTCGCGGGGACTCGAACCTGGACCTCTCGATTGCGCGCCGAGTGTGCTTACCGTTACACCACGAAGGCGTGTTGAAATGAAGGCCTTATATTGTATTAACCCTCAATGAAGAGGATGAAATGGGAATCGTTTTTACCCACCTCATCAAGAGAGACTGATATGGCACAATTTTTAAAAAATCCTCAACCAAGAAAGCCTGAAATAGGACATACCAAAAATTCTACGTGTAAGCAAACAATATTTCTGGAAGAACAAGTTGAGATATCAAAGTAAAAAATGCTGTAATTTGACAGTGTTTCCAGATCTTGCGATTATTTTGCTACTTTTGACAAACCTTTGCTACTTATGTGTGCGCAATTTTGCAAAAATTTTTGCTACTGTATCATTTGTGCTACCTTTTGCGTCTTTAAAAATTTTTAATTGATCGTAAAACGCTTACATGTTAAAATAATGCATTTGATAAAAATAAATTTATAACAAATGAATAAAAAAAGTTACTTAGACTTAAAAGATCAATTTGTATCAGGCAATCTTGAGATCAGAGAACAGGTGCAAACAGTTTTCAACGCTAGTGGTTGCTGTCTTCAAGTACTTAACTGATTAATTTCTTTAGTCTTTAAAGTTTGCTAGTTAGCAATGCAGATGTAGAAAGGGTATTTTCAACCAAAACAGATAGTATTTGGAATTCTTAGATTCCATACTTCGAATGAAGACGTCAATGGAACATTCGACTGTTCCTTATTAAAATTTTGTAAAAATAATTTAGTATTAAGTACAAATGACAACTTGTATTCATTTATTTAGCATAAGAATTCAAGAATTCACAATTCAATAATTTCCCTCTTTTTCCATGAGAAAAAATTTTGCTTAGGAAGGGAAGATTATATGTATGTATAATGTGTACTTGCTTTTTGAATATAGGGCTATTTAAAAATTTTTCTTTGAACTCATGCAACAAAGAATATGTTGCGTTATTGATAGATTCGAAACATTAGTAATGAAAGGAAAAATACTGCACAAAAGTGTAAAACAGTGTTATACACCTTAATTGATGTTCTTATTATCTCACAAATATTATTTTGAAGCCTGTTTTTACCAGAGTTCTGTGTGATTACGAAGCAGTTTGTAGCCTGAGTGCCATATATTGAGTATTCAAACAATGAAAGAAAGAAAATTCATTCTCCTGATTCTTCTGATTAAAATGTTGTTCAGAACCAAACAATCAAGGTGACTTAAAAATCAAAGCGAAATCAATTTTCTAAGTAACAAAATAAAGAAATTCAACAATAAAAGAACGGAGATTTTATTAGTAGTGGGAATCTGATAAAATTAAATAAGTCAACCAAGCTGGAAGGAAAATTTACTGAAGAGCATTAGTTAAAATTAAGCAAAACATAATGAATTAGAAAAATGAACTTCTAACTCAGATAAAGGAGTACAAAAGCGCTACCAGTCGAAACGTAAGGAAGCACCTAACAATGGATATTAGCGGTTAATTATAAAATAAAACCTTAAATTAACTGAGAGTTAATTAAAGGGAAAAATGAATGTTTAAACAATGGATAATTAGCAATATTTTTAAAAAAAAATTTCGTCAAAACTTAAAATGACTAAAGATCGAATTATTACAATTCGTAACTTACGAAAACAATGGAAACTGAATTTGTGATGACGTCAGAAGTCATATGAACATACGTAACTAAGAAGTCACAAAAATCACGTGATCTCTGACGATATTTGCCGCGACTTTTCGATTCTTCTACTGCTACTTTAGTAGTTGAAACATTCTGGCTGCAGTGATCAGTTATCCTCTGGCAGATTTGTTGGAATTTGTTAAAAATTCAGTCCTAAAACTTTGTGGACGCACTATGTACGTCATGTCAGCCGTTTGTGCTACTTCCGCGCTCACGTGATACCTTTTTTTTTTTTTTTTTTTAAAAATATGTGGACTTTTGTGTTATTCATATGAAATATTTGAATTCTGTAATGTGTTTATAATGCAGTTCATAAACACTACATACGGATACCCTGGAGGAAAAAAGAGTACAAAATTATCAAATAAAAACCAAATATAATGCTTAGTTGAATTCCTGAATTTCACTGCCGTATGATAAATCCGCGAAACTGAAAAACGCAACAATATCATATCAGCAGCGTTTTTATGAAATCAAGGCCGCCAACACTTTGTTGTCTGACAGCTATCGGATAATTGGAAAGTTGATTTACAGTTGAAGAAACTTCTGCACAACCGTTTATCTGACGCAAGCTCAGCAACAATTATTGATACAAGGAGACCCGCCCTACGCGTCGTATGAAGTTGTGGTGCTTCAGCCAGGTTCGTGAGTATTCGTTAAATCAGGTGGAATGCTGGGAAACATGACATCACCACCTGCTGCATTTCGCGGAGATATTCAGCGTGGGTTGGGATATCAATCTGAAATAGCTCTATTGATAGAATGTGTTTGCAATTTTTAAGAAACGTTGAAAGTCACGCGTCTTTTGATAGACCTGGTGAAAAGTCTTCAGTTTCATTCTCCATTATCACCCAGCAATTATCCAATAGAAACGTTGTTTTATAAAGAGGTGGGAGGGAGAAGATTTCAAAACTAATTTATTTTAGGTGAAAGATTTGTATCCTGTGGTGTAAATTTAATAAAGATTGCATTCCTTTTCATCTTGCTGCCGCACCATCTCTGAAAATGTAAACTGTAAATATTTTTATTCAGTAAAAATGAGAAAATCCTAGTCTGTGGCAACAATCTAACCCCCAAATAAAAATTTTAAAATTAAAAATTTCAAAAAATTAAAAAATGTGTCAAAAATTAGAAAATTTAAGACGTCATATAAACTAAAAAACAAATTATTTTACACCAGTTACGTAGCATACGGCCTTTAGAAACATATTGTGAATTTCAACAAAGCTGCAAATGTTTATAAAAATTAACATTTGGATATGTTTTAGGGTCTACTTGTCTCACTTTTATGTGAAAACTGAAGAGTAGTTACTGCACAGAAGAAGGGTTAAAAGTACCCTTTATTACACTCTTGAATTATTTATAATGAGTCAACTCGACGCTAACAAACTACGCCTCGGTAACTGAAATCAGGGGTAACTGAAATTGGGCGGTAACTGAAATCAGTAAGAACTAAACTCAAAATCTGAATATATTAACAAGTAGTAAAATTACGTTACAGAGCTCAGACCATCCTGTATCCTAAACGAGCGTTGAAAATTTAGTAGCAGCAAAGTCATAGCGGTTACGCCACGTTTAACTAGCAATCAATGCTAAGCCGAAGCTCACGCTGCAACAAACATAGAGTTTGCCCACACTCTCTAACTTTCCCTTCTAGAATTTAGTACTTAAACCTTTTCCCACACTGGTAGAATGTGGATTATTTCACGCGCGCTACCAAATTTAAATATTCTGGCATTGACAATTAGGAGAATGAAGGGTCATAGGAAAGGAATTTCTTTATTTAAAATTAATGCAAATCCCTGCAATTTCATAAATTAAATGTATTTTAGCGTTATATTCACTAGGTTTGCTATTTAAAAAGTAAAAAAAAGATTACGAATAAATTGCTTTTAATGATTTTATTAAGTTCAAACTGCCAATGAACAACCAATTGATTAAATTTGAAAGCTAAAATTAAAGTTTTATATTTTGCTGAATAGCAGCATTCTTAGAAATACGCATATGAACGCATAAGAGTGAAAGGTCTCATATTTTGCTCAGAGGAACTTTTGTAACAGATTGCTTTCAAATACTCGTCCTTCAAATTTCAAGGCGGGTTCATGCCTACAGATTTTAGGTTGTCTGGAACAGACTTTTTTTAGAGTGACTCAGTGCCAAAAATGCTGTAACTACAGACATACTAAAAAATATTCCAATGCGGAGCGAAGATGCTCTAAATACGGAGACACGGGACATATCAATGTAGACTGTCTAGCTGTGGATTCTTGTTGTATCAACTGTAAACAAGCAAATCAAAAGTATAAAGTATTATTCACGACGCTAAAGCCAAATCGTGTAGTTTCTGAAAAGAGAATTAGAATTGTATGAAGGAAAAGTAAGTTATGGCTAAGTTACGTATCATTCAATTAAATATATAACACTACAAGAGTGCGACTCTACAATTTAGTGCAAATTTAGATTTAGAAAAAGATCCGGTATTGACTTGTATTCAAGAACCATGTATATGTAAAGGGAAACTTACAGGCTTTCCACTCAAATATAGACGGTACAACAAAGACTCTAATCCAAAAGTGGCGATCATAGTATCTAATTTCAGTCTCTTAGTTTTGGAGATTTATTGTTCAGATAGTTATAGGAAAGGAATTTGGTTCATCGTTCAATCGAATTTCGTTCATCGTTTCGTTCAGATGGTTCAAAGTTCATCGTAGCAGTTTTAATTTCAGGACCCGATCCATTTACAGTTTGCTCCGTCTATTGCCCACCATCTTTGCCTTTAGGCGATATACTAATGGACAGCTTTTCACGGAAGTTTAATAATACTTCAGTTATCGTTACACGTGACTTTAAAGCATTCTTTCTGTGGCCCTTCTCACTCAAACATCAGAGAGATTCAAGTATGTCATTTTGTAGCTGCCTTAAATTTTATGTTATCCAATAATTTCCAACAGTCCAGCCACATTCATAGTAATTCGAGAGGTGTTATGGAAAGTTCTCACTATGGTAAAAATCCATGGGGATTTATGTAGTAATAACTCAAAAGGTGGAAAATAATATTAGTCTAAGTGACCATCGGATCATTCAATTCGAATTAGACAGTGTCTTAATTCTGAAAAATAATAAGCAGAGAGTGAAACTGTGTCGGATCGACTGGATATCTTTAAGGGAAGGTTTATCTACTAAATTCCAATATTTTGGAGATTTACACACAGAAAATCATATAGACAAATTAATTACACAGACTTTAGAGGAAGTACATAATCTGTATAATAATACAAAAATTGCAAATGAATTTTCCAAAACCTTTCCTAACTCATATCCTTGGTGGACAAAAGACTTAACCATTTCAAATTCTTAACCATTCAAAAGAAAAAAGTAAAGACGGTGAGCTGAAGGTGTTAGAATGAGGTTTGAAATGAGCTGGATAGAAATAGGCCACGCATCATTTACAGAAAAGAAGAAGCTCTTATATAAGCGTAATGTTAATAAGTGTAATATTATATAAGCGTAATATTCATAAAGCCAAGGTTAATTCTTGGAACAATTTTTGAGAAAATCTTTTCCCCAAGTGGCGTTTTGGCACTTACTACAACTTGGCAAAACAATAAAGCATCTCTCCTTTCTCAGCTTTATCAAATAAGGAAACAAGATAGTTCATTTACAATAAATGTCCAAGAAAAATTGGACTTCATTATTTCCTTTCACTTTCCACAAGATGATATGTTGGCAGATATTGCAGAACATGCTTCTGCAGAAGAAAAAGCTGAATCTACTATTAGAACTCAAAATTATCTTTGCTTTACACATAATCAGCTTAAAGATATCTTTAAAATGGCAAATAAAAGTAGAGCACCAGGTATAGATGGAATCACTTTAGATTGAGTCGAAGAACTTTATCTGGCAAGTAGCGAACTTTTCTTATATATCATGAGCTCCTGCTTAAGTTAAGCTATATTCTTGAGTCACGGAAAGTCACTAATTTAGTGCTATTTCCCCAAAGAGAAAAGATAAATCAAATCCTAGTGCCTACCGACCAATATGCCTTCTTTCTACGTGGGACAAAATCTCAAATAAGCGACTCGCACAATGACTCACATATTTTCTATTGAATACTAAAGTCTTACATCTGTACCAATTTGGATTTTTGCCGAATAAAGGAACCGTGGACGCACTGTACAATCTTATAACCATCATCAAAGATAATTGTGCTCGAAATTGGCACACTTGTGTAATTTCTCTATATGTGATATCCATCTTTAATAATCTTTAGTGGCCGGGTAAACTAGCCACACTCAAAGGTCTTAATTGTCTAGCAAATCTCTACAATTTACCGAAGAATTATCTTCATAATAGAAAAGTTATCTACAAAGGAGATGGTGTCAATGTTTTCAAAAATTATTAAATGGGCGCAGCTTAACGAACTAAGTCCAGTTTTCTAGAATATTGTGGTTAATATTGCGTTAAAGTTAGACTTAGGAAATGATGTCACTCTTCAAGCAATTTCATCATCATTGTTGGCGGTAGAAACCGTACAGACTTAGATAGAAAAGCGAATAAAGCATTAGAGAATATAGAAAATGGAGTAATAAATATAAACTTAGTTTTAATAGTACTAAAAAAAATTATAACATACTTCCTAAAAGGTCCAAAACTGGTAAAAATTCCCTAAGATTACAATAGAAAAATATCCTATTGGAAATTATAATACATTAAAATATCTAACGCTCGTTTTTGAGAAGAAAAATTAACCTGTATTCCGCACACTCGGAAGTGCGAGATTGAACATACGCAACTGTAAACAATTTAAATCGTTTTATGACGCACAAACTGCATATAACTAAAGTGTTTCGTACTACGCCAACAACTGCTCTTCAAGTTCTTGTTCGAAAGCTTCCATCAGATATTAAAACAGAACAGGAATTAAAATTTTCCGTCTCTTTCACTTTCAAGAGGATTGCATTGCAGATGAATTAAATATTCCAAATTCTGTAGTAGAATTTGGAAGTCCCAAAATTGAGGAATCACCAAGTTCAATCCACACAAATCGTTTGGCATATGAATATTCCCAAAGGAAAGGGAATAGGAATTTTTACAGATAAACACTACGTTTTTAAGGACTTTTTACGGATCTAAGATAAAGTTGGAGGGGAATTTATAGCTTATTAAGATAAACAAGTTATAATATGTAAAAAATTTAGACTAAATGATTCGAACACAGTTTACCAGTCCGAAGTAATAGCATTGAAGGAAGCTTTCTTACGGCTAAATGCTTTTCTCTAAAGTAATAAGTCACAATACGCGAGGATTTATACAAATAGCCAAAGTATTTATAGGCATTATGTTTCACGAAGAAAACATCTTTATTTATTTAAATTTTTCAAGAAACAATGAATATGGAAATGAATATTCGTCCACTTAGCCGAAATTGGATACGGAGAGACGTAGGTATGAGTATGATAGGAAATGGAGCTGTTCATACAGTAGCTGAGGATGCCAAATTAAAAGATATGACTGATATCCATCTTCCTATTTCAAGATTTATAATCAAGAATAAAATTTCTAAACACATTTTAATAAAATGGCAAAAAAGATGGGACGAGGCAGACGCAGGAAGATTAACTCAACAATCCCTCCCACAAGTATCCCTAAAAAGAATAAGAACCTATGGAAAGTTTCCATCGTATTTTCCGCGATTCTTAAGAAGAAATGCAAGATGTGGTTAGACACTAGCACATCTAGCAGATGCTAAACATTATATGTGGCAATGTCCATTACTTTTCAATTATTATAGCAAAGCATTTACTAGGATTTACAGCAAGAACTTCAGAGAAAGATTAATTCTACAATGCAAAGTGTCTGCAGTTCAACAAATTATGAAATATAGTTGCGTTCTACGGGATTTGGAGTAATTGATGATAATACTAGATGAAGAATTAAAACGCAGTTTATTTGCCATTATTACACAGAACAGTTCCAGACGCTTACAGTCTTCTAAAAACTATAATAAGCACACTGAAACAATCAGCAACACATATATCAGGTTATAACAGTAAAGACAAAGCTTTAAGTACTGTTCCCGACTCGGTCAATCTCTCTGAAGCTAATCTCTGAACTAAAGATACTCTACTACTACACTACTGAATTCAAGATACTACTACTCTGCATACAGATAGGATATATATAGTTTTAACCCTTTTTCAAGAATATTCTCGGGAAAACTGCTAAGAATGCGTTCTAGAACGTTCTCGCTCCTCCGTCTGTGGCATATCACTAATTTTTACACCAGATAGATGATTTCGAGTCTACTCTGGCAACCCTGCCTTTTCCTGCCACTTTCTGACAACCCTAAACCTGCTTTGCGTGGAAGCTATCTGACCGCTGCTGGACATTTCGCAATAATATACATTGAAAACGAAGGCACGGTGATTTTTAATAACTGAGCATATTACATGAGTGAATTAACACCCTCTGAGAGGCCCAGGTTTTTTTATCTGTCGTGAAGACCTATGTTTCTGCAGCATTTATTAGCTAAATTTATATATTTACTTATTTTAGCCTCTATTTTCATAAACTTCCATTCATTAAGATTACATTTACGTTATTAAAGAAAGTTAGAAAGCAAAATATCTTAAGCTAATGTGTATCAAGTAACAAAAAATCTAATGACCGGATAAAGCCAGTCATGTCACTCAGAGGGTTTATGGCAAGTAAAGATTACAGCATGTCCTGTCTACATTTGTAAAGAGCAAAAGAAAATTGTATAAAGTCTTCTTTCCATATATTATTTTATTAATTTTCATGTTTAACAAAGGATCAGTAGGTCCCGTTGACGAGAATAATCAAATTTCCTGAGGAGCGCGGTTAATCGATGTTTATACTCTCAGCCTTATGGCTGCATATGCTGAACGGAATGTCTGTACAATTTTTCCTCCCCGCAGTGTTCTTCATTGAACGGGGCGGGAGTTCAAAATATATATAGATATTCAATAAAAGCAATACATTACCTTTGGGATATAACAATTAGATAGTAAAAATATGCACTATTAAAGAAACGCTTACTGTTATGGATCTACAAATTTATAAACACGTTTCGTAAAATATTGCATGCCATTAAAAATTAGCCATTTCAGTAGCAACATCCAAAAACGTTATGTTACAAAATTAAGGGAAATCTGAATTTCGTAAAAGTATGAATAAGTTGAAGCTCATTAAAAATAAAAAAGAAAATTTTCTTCTAAAAACACAAATACCTGATTACCTAATATGTAAGAAGAAATACTGCTAATGAGCCGTGGAAAATGCTCAAAAATCCTTCAAGTAATAATATTTAAAACACAATGCAAATATTTTCATATTTACGTGTATTCTTTTATATTTACGTTTTTCTTAATGATTTGCAAAATAATGAAATTTTACAAGTCATTAAGAGAAACGCAAAACCTTTATACTCTGTTCATTAACCTCCAGAATGCAAAGTCAGATTACAAAACTCTTTTCTAACGGTGGCCTAAATACATCTGAAACGGAGAGAAATTATTTGAATATTTCTGCACTGAATAAGTTAATTTTAAGCTTAATTAGATATTTTCCTTAATAACGTTTATTATGAGTGAAATGTGGAAAGTTTTCTCTTTTATATTGAGTTAATTCTTGTGAAACATCTATGAATAATTAGGACCAAGGTTTAATTTCTAGAACAAAAATAATTTTGGAGCTTAATTACCGAAATAAAAAACAGCAATCACAAAATTAAGGAATGAAATATATAAAATAATAGTTATATGTAAAATAAATGCAAAAATATTTCAATTATCAGATGCTGTTTACACATTTTTAGAACGATTTCCATCAAAAAAAACGAAATGTTTTGGAATAAAATTTTTTAGTAAATATGTATTATTTGAAAGGGGAAATATCATCTGCTACTTTTAGATTTATCCTTCTTTCGAAATACCGCATCTAAACAAGCTGTTGATGGAAGGATGTGTTTTCGCAGTTTCGAAAGAGAATTAGTGCTATTTCACAATTAAAAAATGTTGTGAAATGTATGGTATTAAAATTTCTAAAGTGCAAAATAAAAAGAACGTAGCTTCCATATACCAAATTCCAACATTCTATGGCTAATCGTTTTTGAATTATGCCATATACATATATATGTACACTGCGAATAAAAGGCCAGTTCTATATCTTCCATTCTACTGGGCCGACTGACGAAATTCAACTTGCGTTTTTTATGTCCCGAAAGCGCGACTTAGAATATGTATTAGATTTATATATAGCATTGCTATAATACAGGTATTTTGACATAAAATCGTAGTTTTTCTGAAATGACATGCCACTTTTTTTCCATATTTCGATTTTACGACTAAAATTATGTCAAACTGCCAAGTTTTGTAAAAATCGTGCGAATAGTTTCTAAAAAATTAGCTCTCATAATTTTAGCTCCTCAATGTTAATTGAATTTGATATATATATATATATATATATATATATTTAT
>KK114554.1:233627-245451 GCA_000611955.2 Stegodyphus mimosarum
TTCTTTTATTTATTTATTTATTTTTTTTTTTTTTTCGTCGTAGCTTTCTCTTCAAAAATCGTCTGCGTTGCACGGAAAATATAAAGCAATTTTAATTACAATTCTAAATAAATAGCCAAATAAATATGAAATCCGTAACAATAGTTATACAATACTTTAAACTATGAAAAACGTTAAGCTGCAATACAGTGCAAAGCGTTATCTAAAAAGAAAGCTAACTTCGATTTATCTCAGTTCGCCCGGAACTAGAACTCGCAACTAACTAAACAACTGAGTTGAGATGTAGCAGAACGATTATCAAGTCAAGATGATCATTCGTATATTCGTATCCAAAAAGTTATAAAAGTGATTTAAAATGGATTCTGAAGAGATTTTTTTCGTAGCATTTGTGCGCATGTTCGTATGTATGGATGCATCTCGCATAAATAAAAAACGAGTAACCTCAGAACGTTGAAATGTTGTATATAGGACTGTTATAACATGTAGATGTGCACCTCCATTTTGGTTGCAATCGGCGGCACCAAAAATATATAAATATATGTGTATATATATTTGTATAGAAGAGGAAGGTTCTAAAAGCTATTGCTTAAAAGTACATTTCATACTGTAATTCCAGAGTAAAAAAATTGTACCATGAAAAACAGTAAAAAATTTCAAAAAAATTAAACGAAAAACAAAAGCTTAATGTAAAAAATACAAAACGAGATAAACATTAAAAACTAAAAGGGATGAGAAAAAATCTAACAAATTAAAAAATAAAAAATTACTTAAAATTATTTTTTATTATATTAAATTTATTAGTCCAAAGGGATTTAGTCCCGAAGGATTATTACTTTCGTTTTGCGATTTTGCGTCGATTCACTCTGAATGCCCGTTTCACTTTTCAAATTGTTGCCACTAAATGTTATCGCTCTGCATTAAATTTAAAAAAATGAAAAATCTGCATAAATGTATGCATGTTTCTCGCATTGTGATAAAACCTAGAGCCATCGAATTTTGAATGACGTAATCCTACTGCGAATATGGGCATCTGGAAGCCCTAATTTTGAATTTGAAATTTGCTTTATTATCGATTTTATGTTTTGTAACATTTCAACGAATTTCTGATTAACAAACTAAATGATTTCAAAGCGAGCAATGGCAACACTGTACGGAAAAAAAAAAACATTTTTATCTCCAGCGCACGAGACTTCCGGAAATTCTAAAGATATGTTCATTTTAAAATGATTTTGCGGTATTGATTTTGAACTGAATTTTATGGTTTGAGTACGTAGTACATGATATTTAATAAAAAAAGGTAGCACACGAAACGTTAAAAAAACGCGCCTTTGGACGTAATTTAAAATCTGAAATCTTTCAGATTTTTTTTTATTATTATTTCATTTTTATTTAAAAATAAAAATTATTTATTTATTTAACCAAAAACATTTTAAAGACGCAGAAAAAATACTAAGAATGGCAGTAAATGGTAAATTAGCCTAACATGAGGTTTAGCACGGACTTATCAAGGAAAAGCGTGATAAAATTCGAATCCAGTTAATACCATTAGCGCGTTTCGTCAAACGAAAACAATTGAGACTGAAAGCGGAATAACGATAAGAGTAATCAAATTAAATTAACTTAATATAGTAAGTCTCAATGGTTTCGCTTCTTTTCCCGAAGCGCCTGCCATAAAATTTTAAATGTAAAACTTATTAATTGTGCAAGAAAAAACTATACAAGAATGCCTAGTTAGGTGAATGTACAAATAAAATAAAAAGCCAAAAAACCATTAATCAAAAATTACACAATTTTAAAGGAGATCTGTACGATACAGTACGTATTGTACGTATATAATACGTATATATGCACACATCACTTGAAAATACACAGTTTTAAGGAATGTATGTGTATATATATATATATATATATATATATATATACTCTGTTACTAGGCTCAGTGAGCTCAGTTTTTTTATTTTTACATGTTCGTAAATTGTGCATTTTTTGCTTTAAAAATGACTGAATTATGTTGTTATTATCTTCCGGTTAAGGGTTTTAAGCGTTTAGTAAATATGCATGCAAGATTTGTAGAATTATCAACAATTTAAAAATTATTTAAGTGTGGCTGAGCCTAATTATTTTTCCGACGGAAGCCATATTTGTTTACATTTGAAAGTTAGGAGAATTGTGGATTTGTTGCCAGAGAGAAACTAAGCTTCGCAACAGCAAAGATAACGCTTTCTTTTATTATTGCGAATTAAATCATTCTGAATCCATTCTGGAATTTATTCGAGGAAATAAGTATTTAAGATTTACTTCGTAATTTTTAATATAAATATTTTGAGTTTGTGTATCTTTCTTTGCCTTGTCGCGAAGTGAGAACTGAATTAATTAAATGAGAAATACTGAATCGTCTGTAAAAAACTGTTTCTTGTTTTTTTGTTTAATTTCTTTTATATATCGTTTTAGATATCTTATAGTATTTGAATAGAACGTGTGGCAACGGTTAGATATTGTCAGATGATATAATTTTTTGTGCTTTTTGAGTTAAAAAAAGAATGAGAAATAACGCTGTTACGCGAACCTAGCGACAGAGTGTCAAGAAAAAATGCGTATAATTTAATATTCCGTACAAGGAAGTCATGTGGTGTGCATATCAGATTTTTTTTAAAGCAAACAGTTAAAAAAGAAAAAAATGTAATATTAAGAACTGCATTTAGTTTTGCTTTTAAACAGCTTAGCTTGTTCGTCAATAAAAGACAGATTAAATTTGTAAGATAAATATCTTGCATTTTTCCGAATGGCAACAAAGCTTTAAAGTGAAACAATACAAAATCGCGTTTCGGGACTAATAGCCCTTTTTGGGCTAAAAATTTCGCCTATCAGCTGCATTTTAACCGCATACAATTTGAGCTAAAGACCACTAATTTAATCCCCTGAAGAAGCTTTGTAAAGTTAAAAATGCATTAAAACGCATCTGTATAAAATTCTCAGTTAAAATATTAGCTACATATTCTTCGCACTCTAACACAATTGTTATTTTTCTTATTTCTTCCTGTTGACTGGAATTTTATAATGACTCGCCCATTAAAACTTCTATACCTCTGTTAATTGCACTGATTTCTAACCTTGTTCAAGAAGTACATGCACTTTTAAGAAATCATCAGAAATGTTACAAAAGAAGTGCTACGTTTGCCTACAGTACGGAGCGTTCACGATAAGCAAACTTCAAGAGCATTTTCAATGAGCTCTTAGAAGTTTATTCAGACGTCTTTGCTCGAAATTTCTGCATCATCAAATCGATGAATTTCTACGAAAGTACTTTGCCCTTTTGTTAAAGTTAGGGGAAAATTGACTTTCAAATACTATACTGTTACAGATGATTGCTTTTGAGGACTTTCGGTCTGTTGCATTTCAGAAGGTTTAGAAATCTTCCATTACGACTATTTTCGTCTGTACATAGAAGAAGCAAATCTTGGTAGAATTGAAATATTGGAGTTTCACTGCTGATAATTTTTAATTACTGGAATTTTCACAGATCGATTCATTCGTAAGCTGAATACGTAGAACAACAAAAAATTACAAACATGTGTCCTGGTAGAGGCAAGCAAAAAGCACACAGTGGAAAGCGCGCACTGTAATTTTTATTCTGTACAATTGCTCCTTGAACAAAACACATTTCGAACGCCGCAGTATCAGCTAATTTTTAATGAAGGAACTGTTCGTGCAGCCACCCTCCTAAATTAATTATGATTATATATATATAATGAGTAATAGGTTCAGCCAATGTAGTTTTACGGGCCCAGCTAGTAATTAACAGCGACTGAAATTAATTTGCCTTAGCTTGATAATTAATAGTAGAATAAATCTAAAAAAAATGTATCTTATGTTTTAAACTGAATGACACTGCCGCGTGGAAGATAAAAATATTTTAATTGGAGCAGTACCAACACAATAACTTTTAATCGCTGTGTTTTTTTGTGTTATGGTGTTTTACTGTGTTTTTTTATATAATTTATTCGCTGTGTCGGTTCATTAAATTCCAAGCACAAATACCACAAATAACCATAAATAATTTTAAAAAAAATTAAAATTAGGGTTTCTATGCAAAAACAAACAATTCAGGCAGCGGACAGGAAGTTAAAATTTTCAGTGCACTAAGTGGAAAGTTAATTTTTTATTACATTGTGCAAGGAGACAGTCAATTCGGTGCACCCACTGACTTAATTCCCTATTTTACTAAGAGTTACAAATGTAAACAAATAAGGTCATAAGGTCCAGCGCCATTTTTAAATTATTGTTAGTTCTATAACTATTTCATGCAGGTTAACTAAAGGCATAAAAGTCTTAGTTGAAACATAAGAGCAACATAATTCAATCACTTTTAAAGCAAAAACGCACAATTTACCAACCTATAAGAATAAAAAAAAAGACCTCACCGATCCGGATAAGAGAGTGAGCATTTATTATATACGCACTCTGTCACAAAAAAAAAAAAAAATATGCACTCAGAAGGAAATGAACTACTATCACGAAACTTAGCATATACGTAGTGTATGAGGAGATAAACAAGTGATTACAAATTAGAACAAAAGATCGTTTTATTAGGAATTTATGGCATAAAAAAGGTTACAAAGGAGTAGTATAGCCACCTCTGGCAGCTATACAAGCCGAAACACGGCGTGGCTTCGAATCAAGTAGGTCACTTATGACACCCTGCGGAAGATCATAGCATAATATTTGCAACTGGGCAATTAATTCACCAATTGTCTGGTACGGCTGCAGTTGCCTCCGACCATGTCCCTAATGTGCTCTATTGGCGAGAGGTCTGGTGACCTGGCAGGTCACAGGAGTACGTTATACCCTTGAAGACATTATTGGGACACTCGCGCAGCATGTGGACGAGCGTTATCTTGCTAATAAATGACACGTGGACGACTTGATAGCATACGTAGTACAACAGGCGTTAACATGCCGTCCACGTAATTTGCGAGCCGTCATAGTGCCTTGAAGCACGACTAGAGGTGAGCGTTGGCAACAAACGCCGGATCGGTGTTGGCCTAGCCGCCTGTACACGTGTGTGCGTTGGTCATCAGCCATTGAGACTAAATCCGGATTAATCGATGGAGATCCAATCGGTCACACTCCAGCTTGCCTGAGTTCGGGAAAATTCCAGTCGACACTGCCTATGATGTGAGATCTGTGGTAGATGTCTTAATGGATGTCGGCAGCATATGTCAGCGTCGGCCAGTCGTGTGCGAATGGTCTTCCTTTATACCACGGTATGCCTGGAAGGCGCTAAATGCCGTCGAATCGATGCTAGCGACGTTGTTGGTGCGAAAGTGGCTGCTCTTATGATTGCGCAATTCGCACTTTCATTTGTGTTTTACGGACGCCCTGACCCTCCGCGATGGTCGACTACTTCTTCCGTAATCCATTGTCACCAACACCGAGCAAATACTATATTCCTCCGACCGAGGTGGCGGACGATAGGCCTGTTCGACCAACTTGCTTATCTACACGTTCCTTCTCAAAGTCCGACAACTGTTCGTCTTGCCGTTGGTTACGTCTAAGAAGTATCTTTAGTCACAATGTCACAATACCGTCCATCTAAGTCGACAGATTCGTTTGAATAGCCCTAAGGCACGAGCAATCACGTTTTTAAACTCTCCCAGCTGCTCATCTCATATACGCATACCCTCGTCTCATTGGCGCCAAAATTTAAATCATAAATTTAAATTCGTAATTGCATTTCGAATTATTCTGGGGGCGTCCACTTTTTTGTGACAGTGTGGGTATATATACATATATATTGAATTAATTAATTGAAATTCATTACACACACACGCTTGGTGCTGCCGATCGCAATCAAAAATGGGATTTGCAGAACTAGATGTTGTAGCAGTCCCATATGCAAAATTTCAATTTTTTTATGTGAGATGCATACATACGTCACGAAAAAAAACCTTCTGGATCTATTTCAAATCCATTTTACAATCTGTTTTGGGAAAAAGAGTCCTTCATTTTGTCCGCACGGACAGATATCACGCAAAAACATTGTGCCAATTCATTCGAGAGGGGCCAAAATGGATATTTTCGTTGAAATATGATACTCGAAATTTTTCGCGATAACAATACTTCCTTTACTTCGTACAATGAAGTAAAGATGAGATCAACCATGTTGTCATTGTAAGTTTTCATTGGGGTGAATAACACTTTCTGAGATAGATTTTTAACTTGCGTGGAAATTTAAATTTTTTGTGAAGGAAAAAAAAATTCTCCAGGTGGGATAACACATTCGAGATTACGTTTTACTCTGAGTCCTAACTAAAACATTTGTGAGTGCAAGGGCTACCTAATATTCCAGTTAAAATGTGCTGACTTTACTTCTTAGTCCTTTTTAAAATGTAGTTTATAAGATATTTTATGCAACGGTTCGCTTGTTTTTTACTCTCTTTGAAACAAGTGTTTTTTAAATGTATATTTTTCATATTTTTTCAGTATTCTTTTTGCATTTAATATTTGTTTCTGTGTTTCATTTTGGGTGTTGACAATTTTCTTTTCATTCAATAATTTAAATCAGTTTTCGAAAGAAATTTTTGAATTCTCTTGTTAAGCCTAACGTGACTCTCATTGAGCGTTTATTTTAGAACGACTATTTTCTATTCCCAGTGTGCTTTCTCTCTTAAATGAGCATTTAGGTTTGAACGTTAGGAATACTTTATATATATTTTTCAATTTAACTTTCAAATACGTTAACTGTATAATGTTGCAAATTAAAGGATCAGTTCAAAGTATTTAGAATATATAAATCTCAGATATTATCAGAATAATAGTTGAATTTATGAATGCATCAGCACATATTGAATTTATCAGTCAAACTAGACATTCAGCTAAAATTCTTCAAAAAAGCTTCAAAGAATAACTTTAATGAACTTAGGAAAAGTAAATGATGCCGCGAAATAGAAAATTTTAATAATTTGTAACTATTAATTGATATTATGGTAACTCGATGCTAGCGACTGAGAACAATGTACTCAAAACTAGCATAACTAAAAGAGAAAAACTCAAAACGGTTATAGAGGAGCACAAGAGAGAAAACTTTGTAGAAAAGTTTTCCTGAAGTGATAAAAAAATAACTCCAAGAGCCGAATAAAGGTCTCGCTCTCGTTCGAAAAAGGGGACAGATGAGAAACATACTGTATTAGTATACTGAAAGAATATCATTGAAATATCTGAGAAAAACAAGAAGGATTGTTAAGAACGTTAAGGATTGTTAAAACAAGAAGGATTGTTAAGGAAGAGCAAGATTGTTAAGAACGTCACTTCAATCAACTTGAAAATTGATGCGAAATGAGTAAGGAAACTGAAAAGGAAAAAGTGGTTTATTTATTGAAGAGGCCAAACAAGAAGATTTAGCCTCTCTAGTAACAACTGTTAAAGAAAATGATATTTTAAAAGATAATGTTAATTTGAAACATTCTGAAAAAATCAGTTCTTTCATAATTTTCACAGATTTCTCCAATTTAGGTTCCATATTTTAACGTGTAATATATAGAGATGAATTTAGAGAAAGATGAAATCAAGGAAATCATAAGATCTCAAAATTACTTTGGCTTTATACTGGTTGCTCAGAGAGAATCTGATGCTTTGGAGTTGAGCCGAGATTATTTAATTTTACCTCCTCCCAAGTGTCCCTTGGACTTTTTGAATTTGAATATAAATCTTGATCTTATTCAAAGAGCTGTTAAAAACGAAATGAGCGATTCACAATTAATATCTATTGCAATGGAAACTATTGGGGTTCCCTACCCTCAAAATGAGTGGTTGTATGTCTACACTGACGGTTCTATGTTAGAGAGAACGCGGTGCTGGAGCAGGTATCTTTAGCGAACTTTTCAGTTTCTACTTCCCAATGGGACCTCTTACCACTGGCTTTGATGATGAAATCGAAGCTATTGCTATGGCTATTCAATAACTGTCGATTCGTAACCACTCATTTGTAAATGCCGTCATATTGTCAGATTCCAAGAGTGCGCTTCAAGTTCTTCTGAATAATCAAAATAGTTCCCAAAGAATCTTAGACTGTAGGCCTTTGCTTAAGGCAATGGCACACAGAATTTCTTTCCAATGGATTCCAGCCCACTGTGGAATTATGGGAAATGTAAAAGCTGATACTTTGGCTAAGAAAGAAACTTTCATAATACAACGCATTAATCGACCGCGTTCATTTCATAAGACTAAATTGTTTGTTAACCTGGCTGTTAAGAAAGTTCTTAAGCAGGATATGATTCAACGTGCTACGGGTAAGAGTTGGAGGATTCTGGGGGAAGAGACACAACTAAATTCCCAGTTTTCCAAGAAAGAAAGCGTACGTAGCTCTATTTAGACGTCTTACCGGACATGATAGTTTGCGAGACCGCCTCAGCAGAATTTGAGTGGTGGATTCCCCAAACTGTATTTTGTGTGACTCCAATTAGCCTATGATTTCTGAACATTTAAATAGTCGTACTGCGTTTTCTCGGTATGAGGACATTGTCAAAAAGGACTGGAGAGCCCGTAAAGCGCTAATGTTTGGCATTTGTAAAATTACAAGGTATTTCTCCTGCCTTCTTCACATGCCTTCGTGGGGTAGTCTCGGTTACGCATCAGCACACTCGACGCGTAACCGAGAGGTCCGTGGTTCGATTCCTGGGGAAGGCGTTGCTCATTTTTCGTCTCCCGCATCGAAATAACCTAATGTTTCTACAAAATAGAAAAAAATAAATAAGATCTCAAAAAGTGAACTTTATGTTAAATTTCCTATCAGAAATAAAGCGAAAAAACATTGGATATGATTTTTGGACTCAACATGTTTTAAAATTAGCATTCAACTTTTCAAAATTAATTTAAAATATACGATTAATGTTAAAAAATTAGTGAAATCCCAAATTGCTTCTTCTTTGGCCATGTTAAGAATTTCTTTGAAGAAGAACGTCATTGTTCTAATGTGTCGAAACTCGCCATTTAGCAAGTAGTTGTAAAGTTAAAGGTAATATTCATGTTGATTAAAAAAAGGCCATTTGCGAATTTATTTTGAAATTTGATGCTGCCTACTTTAAGTTCAAACTGTGTGAGTTAAATCAGATATCTAAGAAATAAATTATGCTTAACTTTGAAAGCAGCTTAAAAATAATTAAGAATAATATATAATATGCAGCAGGTATTCAGATTAATATAGAAATATAATACACTCATGTCCATAAATTAAGGATAATTCGGAGTCATGCGGAAATCGAACTCTAAAATAAATATATCACCTATAAAATCATTACACACATCTTCAAGAATCATATGCAAATTTCAGGAAGTAACCAGGTGACACCGATGGTACGTCACAATGACGAGAGTGTAAGAGAGTGATATATAAGGAATACAGGCAAAGAAGTAAAATTGTTCGCAGGCGCTTTATAAGCATTTCAGTGCAATAACCGAATAGTTATGACACAAAGGACGCATTTGGATGATATCGGCCGTCTGAAAGGTGGGCGTACCCAACTGGAAGAATCAGACGAACTTGGAATTGCTCAGAGTGTCATCTCCAGGCTTTGGCAACGATTCCAAGATGATGGTAATGTGAGTAGACGTTACAGCACAGGTCGTCCCAGAGTTACAATGCCGAATGAGGACCGATATTCGGCAGTTACTGTCAAAAGAAACAGGCGGAGCACAGCCTCAGACCTGTCTCATCAGCTCTCTTCAGCCACTGGTACGATAATTTCAAGGCAGACCGTGTACAGACGCTTAGGGCAGATTGGTCTATATGCTCGTAGACCTGTCAGATGCGTTCCACTTACTGCAACTCATTGTCGCCTGCGGTTAGCCTGGAGTAGAGAGCATGCATTGTGGACACCGCAACAGTGGGCTTGTGTGATGTTTTCCGATGAGTCCAGGTTTAGCTTGCAGTCTGATTTTCGCCGGACTTTCATATGGAGAGCTCCAGGTACCCGTTACCACCAAGAAAACATCATTGAACGACACCGTTACGGTGGTGCCGTTTGGGGTGGAATTATTCTGGGCTCCAGAACTGACCTGCATGTTCAAATCGGAACCCTGAGAAGCCAAATCTATCGAGACGTCATTCTGGAACAACATGTACGTTTGTTTCGGGACGCCATGGGCGCACAATTTGTGTTTATGGAAGACAACGCCCGTCCTCACCGTGCAAACATTGTTAGCGAATGCCTTCAATCGGAGGATATCACCCGTATGGACTGGGCAGCATTCTCACCGGACTTGAATCCAGTAGAACACGTGTGGGACATACTTGGCCGACGAGTTGCAGCCCTTCAACTTCCTCCTACATGTCTACCTGAACTTCGAAGGGCATTGCGTTTTGAGTGGTGTAATATCAGATTGATAATTTGATACTCAGCATGCCTAGGCGTTATACGAACTGTATTGCGTCGTCTGGGAGACATACAACGTATTAACAATCATACCAACCATGGAATATTGTTTTTTTGTAAATAGGGTTTTTTTTTTGTAATTTGCTCCAGGGAGAAAAAATCGCTTATTTTTTAATAATATCAAACATATAGCATCTTTTTTAGCTCTTCACCTTTTGTTTAATAAATAAGCTTTACAAATAACTCAAATTTGTTTTGCTTCTAACTCTTCCTTTGCCTGATTTTGCATTATCCTTAATTTATGGACATGAGTGTATATAGAAATAGAATATATATAACATTAATATAGAAAATATTTTGGATATTGTTTATGTACAAGAACCTTTTACTTTAAACGGCTAATTGCGCTTTATCTCTTTCAAATATTGTGTTCATTCATATCAGTGAGATATGCTTTCTATAATGACTGTTTGTAAGAACAGGCTGCCCAATCTGAAAACGGTTCAGCTTTTGTGGAAGCTAGTGTGATTGGATATTCTTTACCTTGTGTAGTATGACCAGGTATTAAAAAGATTCTTAAAAAACTGAAAAACTAACATTATATGTTTTATTCTGACTCTTCTTTTATAGAGTCAACATCAACTGAAAAAAAGATGTCCTGGGAGAAATTTTGCCCCAGATAAGATTTTCCTGTGTGCAATAATTCCTTTTGCGAATTTTGACTGTACTAAGAGTAAGTCCTAGATTTACATTACTGTAATAATGTCTGTGAATGATGAAACTGATGAAATAAACTAGCATGTAGTGTGTAAAACAGAACTTAGTGAATATAATCCATAGTATTAAAATCTCTGCGCGTCTCTCTGCTTGTTCGTTTGTTTATGACATCATCTCTTCTGCGATGGCGGAGAACCGAGTTTCAAGACAGGTACCTCCCAGATTCCAAAAGTCGTGGGAAGCCATTTCGACCATCTTCGTACGACTTTCATCAGCTGAGATATCAATTAAAAACTCCGAAAACGATAATTTGCGCTTTCATTTTTCCGAGTGACGAAAGTCTCGCGCTCTGGAGATAAAAATCAAAGCTGTATATAAGTAAAGCGTCGGCACTCCCATACTATAACATGACGCCAAATTGCAGCGCCAATCCACTGCAGTGGTGGCGATGTAAACTAAATCTCTTCCCCTCCTCCTCTCCCCTGCAGTGACGTCATGGAGGTTAGAAGTAAGATGGAGAGGCCGCAATGAGTTTTGACACGATTGGATGTAAATATTTTGCAATTGCGTCGTAATTATATATATAAATGTATATATTTTCTATTTGTACAGTATTTCAGAGTCCTAAGTATACGAAAAGAATACATTTTTAAGCAAAGTTTATTGTTATTAACATTAAAATTATGCATTATTTCTTCTCCACTTACAGAGCTTCTACCTAAAATACTTTCTCAAAT
>KK114554.1:246648-291033 GCA_000611955.2 Stegodyphus mimosarum
AATTATTATTATTATTATAATTTTTATCGCCTTACTAAAATGTCGCCAAACTACCAGTTACCATATTCCAAAGATTAGCCGAGAAAATTAAAAAAAAAAATGGTTCTGAAAAGAGCCTTTTGTAATTAAAAAGTACAAAATTAATAAGTTATAAATAACACAACCAAAGCACGTTAGAAGCTAACAAGATTTGGGTAGAATCAAACAAACAACCAAATCAAAACAACTAATGACTGAAAAGAAAAGGAGCTTGCGCAGTTTTACTGATTGTGTTTTCACATCGCCACCGCTACGAGGGCTGCAGTCGTTTCGAAGCGCAATTTCTCCCATTGAAGTGCCGACGCTTTACTTACATACAGCTTTGATAAAAATCTGCTTCATTTCGAAAAGTGTTGCCAATGTTCGTTTGCAATAGTAGAGTTTGTTAATAAAAAATTTGTAAGTTTTATAAAATCTGAAATAAAAATAACATTGCTAAACATTAAATATACCATTGTTATATAAGGTCATATTCTGACGTTGAAAAAAGCACGTGATTTGACATCATTGCATTCCGAAAGTTTTCGTTAATGTCGCTACAATCAATAATTTCGAATTCGCTACAATCAATAACAGCATTAGTAAACAACAACAACTGAGCTGAGGTGTTTTATTTTAATTATTCACTAGAACATTCTGGTAAAATCTATTTTCTCGATTTTTGTGGATGGCAACAGCAATTACGAGATATTGATTTATTACATATTAAATGCACGCGCTCTTGTATTTTTACTTTTCCGACGTAGCTTTCTCTTCAAATTCCTCTGCGTTGCACGGGAAAATAAAACAATTTTAATTGCAATCCTAAATAAACAGCTAAATAAATACGAAATCCGTAACGGTATTTTTACTTCGATACTGAAATAAAAAGGGGGGAACTAATGTAAAATTACTCTTAAACTGATTAAAACTGAACCTGAAGTTACTGAATCTAAGATATGTGGTTATTGGCGTTCGTGGTAATGATGGTAATGGATTGGTTGACTCGTTGGCGAAATCTGAAACTCATTTGAACGATATTAGCATTATTAATACTCTCATTTCAAAATGAATCATAAATTTTGCTAGGAAAGAATTCGAACAAAAGTGGCAAGAAGAATGTGATAATAGTGACGTGGGAAAGGAAGTGTATAACATATTACCAGAAGTTTTGGAATCTTGTTTATGATTACATTTTTATTTGACTCAGGGTATAATAAAAACTAGAAAGTTTCCACGAGATGTAAATTTTTCCTTGAAAGTGAATGTGTAATTTCAGTTTTTAATTTTTTTTAAAATATTTTTTTGAAGCTTTCTGAAACTTTATCGCAAAATTTCACGGATGATATATTGCAGTCTGAATTTTAGAAGAAGATGGGGAAGTGTTTCACTTTCATCATCATCTGTTTCAAGAAAAAATGTAATTATTATAAGGCAATGTCCTATACATCGTTTTTAATTCTCTAACATAAATTTTGTATATACTTCTGTATGTATCTGCTAGTATTCATACTTCTAATACCCAATCTATAAATCTTCTAATATTCATACTTTAAAGATGCAAACTATATATATTATAATACTCATACTTTTAATAAACAATCTATATACCTTCTAATATTATACATTTTTTCAATAACGAATTCATTTTTACTATGCTTTCATATGTCTCTTCTATAATTCTTCTATAATTAATAAGCAAATATTAAGTAATTAATAAGCAACTATTTTGAGCTTTCAGTGGGATTAATTTTCATTTATATGTTTTCTATTTCAGAGAGAATTTCGAACTGTCTAAAAACACGTATTTCGAGTCGATAATGATTTCTTCAAAACAAAGTGTCATTTCTGTTGAAGCAGTAACTGAAATAAAAAAGGTTGCATTTCAAAATATGAGACATAATTAACTTAAATAACATTTATTATTATTTCTGAGTGGTAACACTGGCAGGCAAAAGTTTTATTAATAAAAAAAAGCAATTGAATTTTAGACACATTGTTTATAGCTCAATATCATTACTGATTCGTTTAAATTCAAGGCTAAAAAAACTGAATAAATTTCTTTAAGCCTATTTTCCTCTTAAATATGATAATAATAAAATAAGAATTTACTAGAACTTCTAAGGTATACACAACATTCTTCCGAATGTAAAAGAGTGGTAAGTTTATTATGCAAAAATGGAAGTGAAAAAACAACCAGCCGCTACTAGTTTTAACTCAGAGATACAGCATTTGTGTATGCAACTGTGTGACATCATTTTGCGTCCTTAGAAACATTATCGACCTCTTTTGCATATTCAGATGATAAGTTTCAACTGTTGTTCTCGAGCAGCTACTAGATATCTCTTGGAGAATCGGAGTTCGAATAACCTTCGAATTTTCTCACGTGCTGGCTGATACAAATGGGTGCAAGAACAAAACTCCCGCCACAGGATGACGTCAATGAAACTCGGCACAAAACTGAGTTTATACGTCATGAAAAGTGCCGTAGCTCATTATAAAAATGCCGTCCAAACTTTTTATGGTTACCATGTTTCTGTTCTTTATAATAAGGGCGTGAACTTGTGTTGTCTGAGGATGGCTAAAAGCATTAGATATAATTCAGGAGTTGCATTGCGGACGTTTATTGATATTCGCTGCATGGAATATATATTGTTTATCTAGCTCAGAAACTTTCTTAAGTAATAATAAACAACACACTATTTTTATGGCATTGTATTTCCATTGACTTTCATCGTGTACATCATGAAATATGCTATACAGTTTTCGAATCTGGTTAGCGAAAGATTGCAAAAGACAACGAAGCAATAAGCAAATATTAAATGAAGCACTACCGGCAAATACTTAGACTGTTTGGGGTATATAACTCAAAGTTCATCTTTTGTGCGTCAGTAAATTCACTGCAAAGTGCATACGTATTTCTTAATATTCCTTTAGACCGGCTGTGAGGATCTTGATCAGTACTGTCTAATTTTCTTGTTATCACTGAAATGAATCTTTCTAAATTTCAGTTTTAGTTGTGACAATGTTGAAAAGATTAGAGGAGATACATGCATTGAATAAGACACGTGTAACGTTACTTCATCGAAGACCAAAAATGGAGGACACTCATAAGCCATAGTGGCTGCCAAAAGTGTTCGTACGAGACAGCGAAATATTGTTTTATTCACCAATAGAAATTAATATATGAGAATGAGAAATTAATCTCTATAAATTTCTCTTAGCAAAAATACACTAGTTATTTTATGTACACAGTAAAAGTTGTGTTTTTAAATCAATGATTAAAAAAAATAGCAGAAAAGTTACCTCACAAAAGTCTTCGTCGGCTTTAAAGAAATCTGCATATATTGGCAAATATTGTAGTATTTCTGTCAGTTAGTATCCTAGAGTATTTATGACAGCTTTCAAACGTCTGGGCAGAAGAGTTCACCAGTTTATTTTGTAATATCTGCATCAATGTTCTTCCATCATTACTGTTTTTAGTTCGGTTTTTGTCTTAATGTTGTGTCTTTGTATTCTAACCTCTAATTCTCTCCAAATGTGTTCTGTTGGATTCAAATCTGGTGACTGAGGTGGTGTTTTCAGAACTTGTGGACAATTATAGACACCCAAGAGGCGAGCGTTAAGGGCCGTGTGCTTAGGATCATTATCCTGATAAAAAATAAAGTTGTTTCCAGTATCCAAATTTTGCGCGGATAATTTAAAATTATCTTTTAAAATATTTAAATAATGATCAGGTTTCATTATGCCATCAATAAATACTAAATTACCTAATCCTGATGCTGACATGCACCCCCACACAAGGACACCTCCACCGCAATGCTTTATTGTTCCAACCAAATTCTTGGGATTAAGCTCCTCATTTTTCCTTCTCTATACAATTATATGCCTCTCGGAACCAAAAATGTTAAATTTATTTTTTTCTGCAAATAAGACATGATTCCAATATGCCTCGGGCTTATTTACCATTGAATTTGTGAAGAAAAGAGTAAGCTTTCAATTTTTTTCACTTAAAAGCATTTCTTTCGGGTAGAGACATCCGTTCTGAATATTGGGCGAACAGTTTCAAGTGAAATCGAAATAGAAAATTTTTCAGTAAATTCTGTAGAAATCGTTTTAGCACTCAAACGTAAAATTTTCACTAATTTTCTATCTATGAGTCTCTGATAACGTTAACTTTGCCGAACAACTTTTTCTTACTTTATTTTCGATCCGATTTTATTCTTTAAAGTGTTTTATCACATACTACACCGTAGAATAGGATAAATTTACTAATTTATCTATATCCCGGATGGAATTTCCACCCTTAGGATGAAAAAGTATCCATTTTCGAATAATATTTGTTGTTTTCTTACGACTACGACCTATTTTTAAATATTAAATAAAATATAATAAAGTGAGTAAGCAAAGAATAAAACCAAGAGAATTTGTAAAAGTCATCAAAATGCAAAAATAAAAAAAAAGGGGGCATACATAATTTTATTTATGAAATTTTACGAAAATATTTCGGTGTATGATCACTTTTGTGGAGTATTTATCTATGCCTCCTTACATTTTTCAGTTTTAGGAAAAAAAAATAAAGTTTAGTTTTATTCAAAATCGCATGGAGATGATATGAAAACATATTGGGCTTTATATTCGAATTCCCTACAGCGCCTTCTCTACAAATTCTTTAACTGCATGAAAACTTTTGGGAGTCACTGGATATCACCGCTTGATTTGCTGTCTGTGTTCTATATAATTTCTAAAATATTCTATGAATTTTAACAAATTCTAAGAATTCTTTCTTCCAAAATTAAATGCCCCAAGACAGAGGTTTCACATTTAACGCCAATCGAAGCTGCAAATATTAATTGCTAACGTGCCCTGTTGCTAATACATATGCCATTTTTGCAGCCCAATTGCTATTTCTAGTTGTAAATATAGCATCGCTCTTACAGTTAAGGCACATAGTTATTTGTCTTTTACTTAATGTACTGATGATTAACCCAAGGTATATAAAGGATGTTACCAATAAAAGCACCGGATTTAATACACCCGAGACAATGCTTTATGTTCAGAAAATGAACAATATTTTTTTAAGCACTTACAGCAGGTAAGTGTTCCGATTTAAGAATGAAAAATAATGCCTGTCTTAAATAAGGTTTAAAAATTGTCTTGGCTTTATTCTTTGCTTGCTTAATTCGTTATATTTTATTTAATATTTAAAATGTGTCTTGCTCTTCAGTACCTCACTCTCTCGATGATATATGTCTGCCTATCTCAGCTTAATGATAGGTTCAATTTTCTCTTTAAGCACTTTTGTTGTTTCTCGTTAAGTTCAGATATTTTGGAACTTCCAGTGACATTGTCATACACAATAGCGATGTTTTCGACATACCGGCTGAACCGAGAGTGTGGTAATGTAACGTCTGCTGTCGAACCTGGGTCCTCGGATTTCTTTCTCACACTTTGAAGGTGTTGTTTCATTACATGCACTTTCACCTCCAAAGCTTGCACGAAGCTTCCTAACAGTTTGTGCATAATACTCGTTATTCCTTAATCGTTATTCCTTAATCCTTAATAATCATTCCAGTATTGATTTTCCATTTTTTAAAAATAAAGCACTCTTTTGGGAATATTAAAATTTATGCTTTTGTTGGGACATCCTATCTATATATGTATATGTATTATCATGAAGTTTTAAAATTAATATATTCGTATTGAACGATAATCTATCTATAACTACCTTTTTAAAATTTCAAGTATTGCTTGTTGCAACACGAGCTTGCGTTGAAACTTTTAAGCAGAAGTCCAGAGCAAATTCTTTATGAATGGTTGCACCGAAATCGAAAAATGTAACGAATCGGGACTTCTGCAGTTTCTTAAATTTATGATCTCCTAAACTGAATTCTGTAGCTTTCTAAATGACTTAAGATGCATACCATCCGATAGTTTCCAAGAAATTTGCGTAGCTCTTTTCAGCTTTTCATGCGTTTGATGGAAAGGAAGAGAAGACTCGGATTTCATATGTCAGGTTGTTCTCTGTTATGTCCGAGGAGTTCAGGCAGATAATCTTCATGTATTTTTTCCTAATTGATTAATCTAATTCAAACCCTTCCCTGTCTGTTCAAATCTCTGCAGTGTAGCACGCTTCAGTCTGTTTGCGAAACAAGCTGCAACAGACTTTCGTTTTTCTAAATTCTTCGCACAAAATTCGGATTAACAGCAATTTCGCATATTCAGGCAATGCCTTCATTGAGTATTTCTGAAAAGTTTATTTCCAGTTATCAGAAAGAAAAATTTCGCTAGCTTTCTAGACTTTTTCCTAGGCGAGGGTCGAGTACCGAAACTTGGGCTTTAGTCATCATTGCAGCATTCATTTTGAAATCACTTTCATTTTTTTTATTTATTACGTGCTCCGCCATTAGACATCACACAGAAAAGGAATAATTTTCCAATAAAATTTTTAACAGAAAAATTATGGATACCCTCTTTATCAGGTAGCTAGTAAAGTAAATTTCTAGTCCAATTAATTTTAAGAGCATTTTCACAAAGTATAACCAACTACTCATACTAGTGATTAATAGTTTCTTTTAAAATAAAATATAGTAGATACCGTTTAAGAGTGATTACGGTTAACGCTATCATTCGGATACTGCTATAGAATTGCTAAAATCCCGGCCGTTGGAATACGAAAACATGGAAAAAATATCAGTCATGGTGATCGGTTAATAGTATTATCAAAATATTCCCAAATAACTTTTTAACTTAAATTAAGTCACCAAATAAGGATAAGACGGCCAGATGAGATCAAAATGGATTATAAAATTTGCCAAATGTCAGAAAAATGTCACCAAATAAGGGACTATGTCGCTAAACAGGTTGTGTTCGATTTTAGTCGACCATTTAAAATTAGATAAAAAAGCAATCTTAGTTTGGCTCAGATTTTAAATAATTCAGCCGATTTGGAGGATGACCAGACCCAAGTCCCCTTTCATAAGGACAAAAAAATTGCAGAATTTTCTCCTCTGATTCTTAAAAAAAATTCGCCTGGAAACTTCTTCTATGAACTGCGGTTGCTTTTCTGCCTATTTTTAAATTTTGCATTTGCAAGTTCTCTTCCACTGAATGAGGGATGCTCTCATAGTATTAAAAGTAGGAGTTCAGTCATCATTCAAATAATCTTCAGAAATGTTGTGAACGGATCGTAAATGAAGTATTGCGTTAAAAACATTATAAGATATGTTCTCTTTCGCATGCCTTCGTGGAGTAACAGGAAGCATACTCGACTAATATTTGAGAGATTTAGGGTTCAAGTCCCAGCGAGGGCGTTGCCTATTTTTCATGTCTCCTGCTTATAAAAAAGCAGTGATTTTAAAACATTATGAACAGTTCATAAAACAAATTTTTGCATTTTCCTAATAAAAATTCTTTGAAGTACTTACTTACATGTTTCTTGTTGTATTTATATTAAATTAGTTAAATGCATCGCTGTTTTGAAGGATATTTTTTCTCATCATTTAATGTTATCATTCGGTTAATGTTATCGAAAAAGTCGTGGACAAACCTTGTCACATTAAGCGACGCCTACTGTATACAATAATTTCACTTAAAGAATAAAACAAGATTAACTACGTATAAGTAAGAAATTCTATTGGACTGAATAGAAATTGAACAGAAACCTGTTGGATATACAAAAGAAATTGCATTGGATATTCAAGTCCTTAGAACACGCATCATACCAGTTAATAGTTAAGTATAGAATTTTTTAGATTTAAAAAACAAATAAATAATAACAAAATGCCGTGAAAATCAGTCTTCATTCGGTTACAAATGATAGATTATTATTTATTGAGTTCTTATTAAGATAAAGTATAGCTAGTGTATTTTGAAATATGTACACTCATGGACAAAAAAAATTAGCGCTCCGAAAAATAATTGCGGGATCGTAACGAAATTTGCAATGAAGGTACATGTCGGGGACATATACAAATGATTAGAAATGCAGCGTGATTGCGCATTACGTATAGCCAGTAAGAAGGCAATGAAAATCGTACTATGTGGAGTGTAAAACAGGTAACCAAAGCTTGTTTGAGTGCGCTGAATCATTTACAAAGGAAGAGCTGAGGTAGACAAGCCATTACGCCATATTCGAAGACAATATGAGCAGTTGTTGCAGTTTGAGAGGGGGAGAATCGTCGGGATGATGGAAGCTGGGTGGTCAGCTAGGCGAGTAGCTCGTCAATTAGGCCGCTCTGATTGTGTTGTGAGGAGGTGTTGGGACCAGTGGACCCGAGAGATGTCATGTACACAAAGACCAGTCTCAGGACGCCCTCGATAGACCAGTCGTGGAGAAGACCGCCACATCGTAAGAAATGCACGCGTACAGCCAACTGCTTCATCGGCCGCCATCCAGGCACAGGTAGGTCCTTCACTAGGGGCCCCTGTGTCTTTTCGAACCATACAATGGCGCCTGGCTGAAGGACAGTTGGTATCGCGGCGCCCATTGCGTGTGCTGCCCTTGATGCCAACCTATCGACGCCTTCGTTTGGAGTGGTGTCGAGCACAAAGAAACTGGACTGCAGCGGAATGGAACCAGGTCGTCTTTAGCGACGAATCCATATTCAATCTCGGCAGTGATGGCAATTGTGTTCGTGTGTGGAGAGCCCGTGGTGAACGCCTCAATCCTGCCTTTGCTGTACAGCGACAAATCGCTCCCACAGCTGGTGTGATGGTATGGGGTGTCATTGCTTACAATACACGGTCACCCCTAGTATTGTTCCGTGGCACCATGACAGCCCAGCGATATGTTCATGAAATCCTGAAACGACATGTGTTGCCACTCATGCAACGGCTCCCAGGAGCCATTTTTCGACTAGACAATGTTCAGCCTGATACGGCAAGGGTGTCACAAAACTGTCTCTGCACTTTTACTACCCTTCCTTGGCCTGCCCGATCCCCAGATTTGTCTCCAATCGAGCATATCTGGGATTATTTGGGACGACGAGTTGGACATCCCACGAGTTTGAACGAACTAGAGGCAAGGTTACAGAAAATATGGAACTAAATGTCTCAAGGCATCATACAGAACTTGTGTGACTCAGTGCCTGATCGTATCGCATCGTGCATTCGAACATCGTGCATGTCCAACGGAGTATTAACTCCTCCGTTCTTTTGCCTTTTTCTCTGAAATAAATTACCCTTTTTCTTTGATTTTCTTATCATTTACTTATATCAAAGTAGTCATTATGTATGTAAAATTTCGTTTCAATTTGACGACTCCTTCTTGGTGCGCTAATTTTTTTGTCCATGAGTGTATTTTCCTATTCAATAACGAAATTGAAGTAAAGAAACTTATCTAATTAAGACTTTTAAGTTTTTTATTCATTTGTTTAATTATTAGTTGACTACCTAGTCTGAATACTTTCTCTCTCTCTCTCTCTATATATATATAAAAAAATTAACTTTATCTGTTATCCGTTTAAAATGTTGAATTTTTTTAAAATTAAAATGCAAAAATTCCTAATTACTTTGCAAATTATCTGACATTTATAATGATGAATTTTTAAAAATTAAAACGTAGAAATTTATTAATTACTTTAAAAATTAATTGTTGGTAACATTTTCAATTCTTATGTATTCTCGCTTATTACCAAATAGTAAAAAACATTATTCATTAATAATGTTTTTTACTATTTGGTAATAATATATGATTTGATAAGATTTCCCATCTTAATCTATTACTTAACTTAATTACATATTACAATCAAGTTTACTAAAAAAAGATGCATTCCTTATTTGCTTGTTCAGAAACAAGATAAAAGAGTCTTTCTCGAATGGAAGGTAATACTGAAGACTGTAAAAGACCTGCCTTTCCAAATTATCATTAATTCTGCATTAGTTGTTTACGAACTACGTTATGCAAAAACCTTTAATCAATAATTTTTCCCATTGAAATGAAGTAAATTGCCAGAAAGTTTTCAGAATGTGTACCTGTTGTAATAATTCAAGTTTATTTCATTGCTTTGCATGCAAATAAGAGAAACAAAACCATTATAATAGTTCGTTCTTCTCTCGATGTCATGCCAACCCCTATAAAACAAGAAGGACTAACAATAACAGCGAATTATTTAATGTTTTACTTCATGCAATCTATCCCACAGCCAGGAAGAGTAGAGCAGATACACTGCGCAGCAAAAAAAAAAAAAAAAACTCCGGTTCTACTGGGCCGATTGACGAAATTCAAATTGCGTTTTTCACGTCTCGAAAGCGCGACTTCGAATATGTATGAGATTTATACATAGCATTGTTCCAATATACGTATTTCGACACAAAATCGGCTGAAATTACATGCCAATTTTTTCCATATTTCTATTCTACGACTCAAATTATGCCAGAACTGCCAAGTTCTGTAAAAATCGCACGAGTAGTTTTTAAAAAATTAGCTCTCAGAATTATTAGTAGCAGAATTATTAGCTCTTAAAATTAGCCACTCAATGCTATTTGAATTTGATATATGTTTATTAATATCTCTTCTTTTTAGTAAATTGATTCCTTCTTTCAAAATTCGAAATTTAGGCTTAATCAAAATATAATTCGAGCATTTTTTATGATTTATTTTTTAAATTTGTATTTTAAAATATTTTTTATATATTTTTCGAAAAACATTTTGTATTATAATCTATAAAATTTTTAATATCATCTTAAAGTAGATGTATTTCTAGGTGCACCTGCAAAAAATTAGAATTTCTTTATTCAAAATTTCCTAAGATATACGTAAATTTACATACTGTCACGTTTTGAAATTTGGCATATTCGTTACAAGCGATAATAACGCCAAATGTGGTTTACGCACTTTGTTAAAATTATTTGAAAGTAATGAACGTGACCTTTTCTCTGCTCCTGGACAATGAAACAAATTAAATGAAAATAAAAAATTAAAGGCTTTTTTTTAAATTAAGAAGTTCGTTTTAAGTTTAATTAAGAAATTTAAATTAAGAATTATTCTTGACGCAAACTGAAAAAAATGCCCTAAGATAAATTTTTAAATTTCGCCCCAGATTTTACAAAATTTAATATTTAGGCATAATTTGAGTCGTAGAATCAAAATACGGAAAAAAATTGGTACGTCATTTCAGAAAAAGTCCGATTTTGTGTCAAAATACCTGTAGTAGAAAAATACTACATATAAATCTAATATAATATATCCTAAGCCGCGCTTTCGAGAGATGAAAAACGCAATATGAATTTTGCCAATCGGCCCAGTAGAAAGGGAGATACAGGACTGTCGCATTTTTAATCCAAAGGGGCTTTGTCCCTGAAGGACTATTGTTTTCGTTTCGGCATTTTGCTTCAGAAACATGAAATGTCGGTTCCCTTTTTAAACTGTTGCCGCCAAATATTGCAGCCCTGTATTATATCTAAAGAAATTAAATAATGAAGAATGTGCATAAATGTATGCATGATTTTCGCATTGTGATAAAATGAGAGTACCTAGAGCCATCGAATTTTCAATGAGGTAATCCTACTGCGAATATGGAAGTCCAAATTTGAAATTTGGAATTTGTTTTATTATCGATTTCATATTTTGTAAAACTTTAAACGAATTTTTGGTTAACAAACTCTAGGATTTCAAAGCGAGCCATGGCAACGTTGTACAGAAAAAAACATTTTTATCTCCAGCGCGTGAGACTGTGTATCGGAAATTCTAAAGATATGCTCAATTTAAAATTATTTTGCGATATTGCTCTTGAACTGAATTTTATAGTTTAGGTGCGAAGAACATGATATTTAATAAATAAAGGTAACACACAAAACGTAAAAAAAAAAACTCCCCTTTTGGGCGTAATGTAAAATCTGAAAGCTTTCAGATTTTTTTTTCCGCAGTGTATATACAATGGCGTTTTGCTTTGCTAATTATCTTATGAATATCTTTTGTTGGTCACATAACTTTGTAAATGTACTTGCGTTAATGTCCTAAAATCTAAGTAGTGTCCTATTTTTTCTTCAGTTATAAATCCAGTTTTATTTCTAAAGTGACAATACGTAATCATTTTGTAGTTCTCTGTTATTTGCATGCTATACTAAGGAATTTGTATAACTGACTAAAGGACAGCCAGTTAAGAAATTGTACCTTATAACGTTAAGTTTCCCAAACTTTTGAGCCTTCCGACACACATGCAATTCAGTTGCGAATTAATGCGACCCATCTGCTTATAGTTGTGATGAACACGCAATTAGTGACGAGCCTATTATCTATTATGTGATTATAACACCTATTATGTGACGAACACATAGTACGTACATAGCAGAAGTGAGTGGGGCACCAGAAACTTATCCTTGAAACGCACAGGTAGCGCTCCAGCGCACTATCTGTAGAATGAACGCCTCCATGGGGCCAGCACAATGCTGAATTTGAATGGAAGAGATGATGGACGGTTATTGGGGTATCCCTTTGGGAGTTGGAGGAAACTTCATTTTTGATTTTTCACTTGAATATCAAGTAATCCTTTCGAAAATAAAAAGAGACAGAGAGCCAGATTCCTGAAAGAAATAAATGTAATAATGAAATAATAATAATAACATATATATCCATTTACAATTAACTGGATATTAGAAATTAATTAATTGATTAAAAATTATAAATTAATTATGATTACAGGCAAATCTATATAATCATGCATTTATAGAAAGAATGCTTCAAGATTTTTCTCAACCCACCAGGAAAATTGTTTCACACTTTGGAAACCACCATTATAACAGACCTGTAGAACCCTCGAATTGAGCAAACCCAGGAATTTTTTAGTTTGTTTAAGGAGAATCCATCCCTGTATTGTGTAAATTCAAGTACACTTCTGCAAGTGCTTGTTTGCTTTCCATGAAATTTGCTGGAAAGAAGAACAGTTTCCTCTTGCTCTTAAAATGAATCATGGACAATTCTATTGGCATGACAAGGCGTCTTACCCTGTTGCTAGATACTGGTTATACACGGCCATGATATGATGCAAGTAGAGCGCGACCATCATGGAAGAATTAACCCCATCTGGTATGACTGAATAACTTTTTGCAGTCAGAATACAGACGCCATCGGATCCAAGGTTATGCCATAAAACATTTTTCCAGATTGGAACACTGCTCCCACTACTCTCCCTGCGTCCAGCAACCCTACTTGTGTGCCTGTTCATAAAGGTTTTCAGGCGTAGACCATCCACTTTCTAAAGCAAAAATCCTCTAAATATCGGCGAATTCGTTATTTGCAACTCGGTTAGTGTCCCCTTAGTAAAACTGATGTTCTTTTTTGCTATACATAGCCATCAGCAGGAGTATTGATATCAGGCGTCTTCTTTGAAAGAAAATTCGCAACACAATTACTTGACAGGTCATGCTGAAGATCCTAATATTGTCCCGTTAATGGCTTTGTAAGGGCAAAATCACACACATTATCCCGCCGATCAATTCCTATCCACCGTTTCAGCTAACGTTCACTTTTGACATCCGTAGCCCAGATTTGGAAACTGGAATTTATTTTATTATTTATTTCATATTTTGTAAAACTTTAACAAATTATTGAATAACAAACTCAATGATTTCAAAGAGAGCAATGGCAACACTGTACGTAAAAAAAACCATATTTGTCCTTAGCGCACAAAACTGTGTATCTGAAATTCTAAAGATATGCCCATTTTAAAATTATCTCGCGATATTGCTGTTGAACTGAATTTTATGGTTTAAGTGCGAAGAACATGATATTTAGTAAATTAAGGTTACACACAAAACTTTAAAAAAACGCCCCTTTGGACGCAATGTAAAATCTGAATGCTTTCAGATTTTATTTATTTTTTATTTATTATTATTATTATTTTTTCATTTTAGTTTATTTTCCCCCATTAAGCGCTACACAGAAAGAGAGGGGTTCCGCGTGGAGGACCTTCTTAAGGGAAACTGATTCGTTCCCACATTACAACGAAACACTAATGCAGCTCGTCTGTTTCCCTGGACTCGAACCCCAGACTGAACTACCAGTGTTTAGTGGCTTTTACCGCTCGGCGGTTTATGGGCTTTGTTTGAGAATTAATAAATATTGTTGTATACTGTATTAATAAATAGTTGTATTGGTAAACGTTGTCCTATTAATACGTTAAGTGAGATTTATTATTTTTTAACTATTCCTCATGCCATATATGTTATGTTTTGGGTTAGTGAACACTTATTATGTTCATTGAAATCTGAAATTTGAAAAAGAAATGATTATGCACAACCGTCTCTTTTATTGCTCAATGGAAATTGGTTACTGCTATGATAAAGGTGGACATGGAAACCATTTTTGGAAAATAGGATACTCAAATTGTCAGGAAGAGACCATCCATTTGGCACCTCTGGTCTGTAATGCTATTATAATTACATAAGCTATATCCACATCCTGAGAAACACAAAGGCACCCAACAAATCCACAAAACGCAACAAATGTAACCCAACAAAAGCGTAGATTTTATGTGTCCCCTAAATTACATTATTTTCATAAAATGAAAATATTTTTGCGTATTTAAAAGAGGCAAATATTCCGACGTAAGAACGTCGAGTTTGATTTGACTTGACAAGGCTAGTATTTTATCACTATTAGTTCATTTCGAAGCTTCGTTGCAGCTCAGTCGACTTGGAGTGCTACAGAAAGCAACAAGCAGCTTTGACTGAGAAAACTCATGATCAGAATGAGTGAATTTTATGCAAAGACTATTGGGAATTTTCGTGCAATCTTCGATCATGAAAGCGCACCTAATGAAACAACAATTTGCAGACTGGTAAAGAAATTTGAAAACCTAGGATCGAAGCTAGACATTTCAATCACCACGTTTTCTATCCAACCGGTCTGTTGGAAAACACCGCTGTTGTGCGCCGCAGAATTACCGAAAAGTCCCAAAAAATCCAAATTTAGAATCCTGGAAAGACTAACAACGAATATTAAAAGAGAAAATTCACCGTGTTATTAGCCATTCTCAGGCGGCAGGTGTGTGAGAAAGTGATTACAAATTTCATCGAAAGAGTATGATGCTGGAGAGCAAGTCGTGGAGAACATTATTTTTCATTCTTAAACTGGAACGATTATGTGTTGTAACAATATGTAACAATATCTTCCGTTTTCAGAAGATAAAGGATTTTATTGGATGGATTTTATCGGATATTTATTTTATTGGACATTTTATTGGATGTATTAAATCCGACTCTTTTGCTGAGATACCATTTAAATATTACATCGATATGTCACCAGAAAATATAAAACACGGGCATTCTATAAAATACCTAACCATATTATAGAATGCCTAACGTTTTTAGGCACAGTAGGAAGTATGAGAATTACTAATTTTACCTAGCATTGCATATAATACCTAGGCATTCTACAGAACGACAAATGCTCTTTAGGCAAGGTACGAAAAAAGGTCATGTTAAGGTTATTATTTAAATGATGAGCATTCCTCAAAAAATAAAAATATTGTTTTGAAAAAAATAATGAAAGAGTGCAATTATAAATTTTTATTCAAAAATTCATAAAGAAAAATGAAATCTGTACAAAACAAAATTTATGCCTCATTTTTTAAAGAAAACAAAAATTTCACGTAAAAAACAAGAAATTAAAATTAACCTACTTGTTGCAACACGATAGGCTCGAATGGCATTTTGAATTCACTTCATTACTTTTTTCGTACAACGACATTTCATAATTCGGCGCTTTGTTTTGCACATACACTTGACGAATCCTTGGCCACTTCCTTTGGACTGAGCAAATGCAACTGACCGAAGAGGAATTTCTTGATCAGGAATATCTCCAATTCTAAGGATTATTATCCATATATCCAATATTCGTAGTTGTTTTACATAAAATCCTTTAAGAAGTTCCAAGTCGGTTGAAAGTATCCTCTGTCATACTCCTGACAACTGCTAATGTACTGCTCGAATTATTATACACTTTCCCTAGGCACTGCATGTAATAAGGAGTTGTGTTTCATACTTTGTCGTATTATCATTTAGAATTCTATAGAATGCTTAGGAAATGTGTGAAATGTTTAATCGTTTCATACGTAGTAGCCGGCTAGTTTTAGGCATACTATAATATGCCTAATTATTCTATAGAATGCTGGATTTCCTACGTTGCCGGTAATATATGTCATTAATTTCTGTGTCATTAATTAATTAATGATTCCCTGTCATTAATTAATATATGTCATTAATTTTATGTCATTAATTTCCGCTGCGTGTAAAATCACTTAGATTTAAATTTAGTTTCATAAGAAGTTTTTCGAAAATAAATATATCTCCAAATATGTATTCATCCAAGAAAAATTCCTAATAAAAAGACCATAGACTTTCATCGAATGTAAATCAGTAAGCTACTATTTTTTTTAATAGGCTGCGTATTGCCTTCGGAGTAAACTGAAGACAATCTTCGATTTCTTTGGTGATTTTTTATCCTGAACGGTTGACAGCTTCAATCACTCGGGTGAGAGTGTTCTTCGCGGAAAAAAATCACTCCGGAAACATTGTATCGGGTGAATGAGCACGAAAATATCGAACTCTGTTTCGATTTGCATGAAATAAGTATCGTTATCGACAGCCAACAGTAACCAAAGTGAGCAAAAACAAGAAAACACTTTTTTCACATCGCTGCTTATCCGAACTGTAGCAGTTAAAAATGATAAAAGTAACTTTTTTTCTCTTTTGTTTTTATGATATTTTGATACTTCTGTCTCTTGAAATCTTGTCTTTTCCCCCTTTTGTTCTTTTCTTTTTAAGAGAATGATTATATGTGTACTTCGCAACAATTTAAATAATTTTATTTAGTTCTCAGTTAACGGCTTTAATTTTTATCGCGTTACTAATTCTATAGAATCGGACTGAACGATCCATTCAGATTTCTTTATAATAACAATCAAGGAAACAATGTAATCAAAAAATTTTTAAAGATAAATAAACAAATTTTAATTCAGTTCTTAATAAATAATTAAAATTATTTTTCTTTGCACAACTTAATTACCAATAATTAGCATCATAGCACGTCCATATATTTGAAAAAGTGTGGTAATTGAATTCTCTTTCTTTCTGAAGAGCAAAATGCGTTCTTATTAAACTACAACGGGGAATTTTATGTATCGATTATCATATTTTATTTCTATAAATTTGCAATGAAGAGAGAAAGATAGTAAGAATAAACCCCGTGATTTACACCAAAATGTTAATAAAACGGCGTTACTGTAGTTTTATTGCATGTCGTGAAACAAAACTTCCCTACTTGGAAAAGGAATTGACATAACGATATAACATTTGTTTAGTCTATTTTCCTGAAAATGTGTATTTGTTATTATTAGGTAATATATCAAAGAATAAACCTGCCAATATAACCTGCCCATGTAACTGCTTTCCTCTTAATGCTTTACAGGCTACATATTTGCAAAATGTTGCAGGCAGATTTAAAATGGAAGGTATTTATGTAAATAAAACTAAATAATTTTTTTAATATGTATTCTACTGTATTACATGTTCATTTCATTTTAATCAATACTATGGTTAAAAGCATATAAATAGCTCAACAAAATTTAATTTAACGTAACCTAGAAAAAAAAACATTCGGTTAATTAGATTCCCCTATACAGTAAATCCACATACTTAGAGCTCTGGATATCTGTATTCCAATAACTGAAATTCCGGATAAATTCTGCTGGGTTAAATAGTAGATTAAAAATTTCTCCCTTTTATAACTTAATTACTTATGGTATTGTATCAGCTGCAAAGATTCATTTGTTTAGTTAATATTTTTTCACAATAACTTATTTACACCAAAATGCTAATAAAACGACTGTGCTTATTAATTCAGAAATTGTGTTAACTAAAAATGTAGCTTTTAATATAATAACCGCAGCATTTAATGTAAGTTCATATAAAGAGTTTCGGATAACTTATAATCTGCACATATTATGTATAATGATACGTTCTGCATATATTATGCATAATATACGAACTGCAAATACAGTATTACGCATAACCATACGATCTGCTAATATTACGCCTAATAATACAATCTGCACATACTACGCATAATATTACGATCTTCACATATTACGTATAATAATATAATCTGCATGTATTAACGCTGGTAAATCCAAAGGTTTCTTTTCTCATATGTAAAAATTCCTGTTGCAGATATGTGGTGTCAACAGTAGACGTGCAATGTGTTGTCTCTCTCCTTAACTCGTGCTGTAATTAGAAAACACGTCCGGCCAGCAACCGAGATATCCAGATTTCGAATCTCGCCAAAGGCACTGCACATTTATCAACTCTTTTTCTCCGAAATAAAATGCCTTTTGTTCTCTATAAATGAATAAATTTGAAAATTTCAATCGTAAAAACGTCTGTATTCTTTTCTGACTGTTTACTGAATAAAGCTATGTACTACTTTGCTCTAAATTGTTTAAAACTGAGCATTGTTCCGTAATTAAACTTTTTAGTGAAAGAAGATCTAAATCCCGAAGAAATAAAACTACGCTGGATTATATGTTATAGGAATTCGTATTCTTCCTATTCTACTCTGAAGGAATGTACCGAAGGGCCGACTTAAAATCCTTAAAAGATTACACTCATGAAGTTCGACCACTTACTTACTTAGTTACTTATTACCAGCTAAACTGCTGTACTGCCTATTATATGACTATCAGCATTTGTACTCAGTTGGTGAAGCATTCCATTGTCTCTAGGTCTAGCCAAAACTCTTTATAGAATATTAAAATTTGTAGCGGAATTTATCAGATTGCTTCGGAAGATGGGTATTTGCGACCTGCGGTTATTAAAAAGATCCTGCCAAGACTTTGACTGTGTTGAATGATGATTTTAGCAATGTTTTATGCATTATGATTCTGTGTTTATAGAGAATGTTTACTCTAGAAGTCAGTGGTAACTTGGATATAAGAAGTTATTCTGATGCATTTATACTGAACAGTATCAACTGGGTATATTAATGTACATCATATGCGCTGTTCACATGTTTATAGAGTTTCCTGCGTAATATTTGCTTATCACATTCATAGTTGTCACTTGTGTTATTCATTTATTTACGCTTTGCTTACAATTCACCTTATGTATAGTCTGCCTGATAACTCAGCGTGACACTGAGAAATACAAATCAGTGTGTAGTGTTGGAAATTTATGTGTTCATTGAAGAACATGTGCGGCTCACTTATACACAAAGCACCATTTTATATCTGCTCGGCATTTGTACCGGTTACTGGTTAAAGCACTTGGAGATGGGATTAAGAAAATATTAAGTTCATTATATCACCAATCAACAGTAAGATCTGCGTTAAAAGCTCTTTTTTAATTTTAGATTGCTTTTAGATTTTTACAGTTCATTGTCAGGTAGTCTATGAGAGTTTTAAGTTTGTTTCGTGGCAGGCATTAGAATCAAAAAATATTGTTCGTGCCCAGGAGGAAATTCTGGAGACTAAAAGTTAAGATATCAGCAAGAACGCAGCCATCTAAAAGAACTGTTTAGAACTATTTTGCACATTCGATATGAAATCTTCAGATGAGCAAAGTCTTTGCAAGATGGGTTCCCTGACTTTTTTTCAGCAGTTCAGAAACAGCAACATATCGTTTGCTATGAGAAACTGCGGATAGTGAAACCATGGTCCCAGAGTATCATTCTCCATCGAAGAGGGAATCGGTGAAGTAAGGAAAACTGGATAAAGCAAAAGGCAATGACAATTTTTGTACTCCCAAGGAATTCCTGATAGAAGAAAAACCCAACTATTAATGGGAATATTAAGGGAGCCTTTTGCGTAAATTAGGTAATGAAATTAAAGAGAAAAGGCCGGGCATGTCGAGTCAGAGTTCATCTTCTCCTTGGCAATGCTCCTGTGCATTCATCTGCCATTGCTAAAGAAGCATTAAAGAAATACAGGAGCCTGATCTCCTTACAGCCCGGATTAGCTCAATATGATTATTATCTGTTCTCCAAATTGAAATCTAACCTTCGTGGAAAGAGATTTAATGATGATGAGGAAGTAAAAAGAGCAGTTATGAAACATTTTGAGAACGAGCTTTCTAATTACGCTTTCGGGGGCATAGAGCTTCTCATTAAATGATATTGAAATACAAGGTGATTATATTGCAAATTAAGTTTGCCTGCATTTCTTTCAAATGTGTATTAGACCAGGAAATTTTAGATCTTCCTACGTATTTCTAAAATTGTCGTAAAACATTTTGCAATTTTTTCCTCGTTAGAGCATTAGTAGTATCAAGTTTCTGAGCCATTTTCTCTATTTTAATTTTAGAAGGACTATCTTTTTTCCTGTAATTTTTATTTTTGTGTTTTGGAGAGAAAAACTATAATAAGAATTAATTAAAACTCTTCCCTTAAAACTAAAATAAGAATTACTTTCCGAACAGATTCCGGGTCAAGACAGCTGGGAGGGTGGAAGACGTATTATTATTATTACAAGTAAATAACATAACACATTTAATTAGGGTTTTTCAACCCTCTAGACAATACAGTGAAATCTAAAAACAATGTCCCATGTGCCGAAACGTCGTTGTTAATTATAGGAGAGTTAAACCGGTACAACTTCAAGCTATTCCCAACCGTACTTTGAAAGAAACATTTCCGAGAATTTTTGCTTTCAGGATATGTGATTGCTTTATAATACTGATTGCTTTGTAATGTCCCTCAGTACTTTGTCTAGATATAATGTCAAAGAATTTAGTGAGCTAAGTAGCCAATTATTGCTAAGTAGTTACCGCAGAGACTTGAGAAGGGTTAAAACACCGTTTTATTTACTCAAAGAAATAATAACAGATATCCCCTTCTCGGGCTTACAGGAAAGCCTCCACTTGGGCTTTTAAATCAGGGCAAGCAAACAAGAAACTGATCTAATACTAAACTAAATAGACTTAGCTGAAGCTAGACAAAAATACCTGATGTAGTTGGCCCTTAAAATTACCTAGCCAGCGATTCTCATCAGGCACGTACAATACGGCCAAGCGTAGTAGATTCAAGAACAAATAGCCAGAAGGCAAATACGAGCCACTAAAGGACTCTTAAGCATGCTCTCTCGAAGTAAGATGAACTTTCCTTAAATACTTCTTCTAACTCATTTGCATAAAACGCGATACTAAAAACTCATTCTGGTATGGGAATAGTAGATGAAAAACGAGATTAGACAGTAAAGCATTTTTAAGCTTAAAATAACTGTTAGAAACTTAAAGTAACCTCTACGTCTTGATTTACGCGAAAATTAGTTGTTTGGGGGAAACCGAAGGGGTACAGAGCTTTAAGCGAAGCATTTTCTCACCTCTATAAAAATGTTCCGCGTACATTAGCTAGGACACTGGTTTCAGTGAAATATGTTTCAGTTAGAAATCCTCCAATGTTAGGAGAGTGAGTGAGTGACGGAGGACGTGGTCACCATCCCTCTACCGTTACGGCTAATGTTAGGAGAAAGATAAAACTGTTTCTTGGTAAAGTTAGCGTCACATGTCGTTAGCGTGAACATTAGCGTCACATTTCTGTGACAACTTCTACTGGCGTTAAAGAATATGATCATTGGAGATGTTTATAGTCTGATAAATACTGGTCACCTTTTAAAAGTAGTCTGTATACGGAAGCTGTTTACATGGGAATTTTCACTGTATTTATTATCAGATTCACTCTTTATTTCTACATTTATTCAGAATAAGCATAGTTCAGTTATTAGTACGCCAAACTTAACACGATTACTCCGAAAAATAGAAAATTATTAGTCAGTTTCTTCTATGTTTATCTTTTATATTCGAATTATTATTTTAATTTTTACAACCGTTGGACGTTTTTTTAAATATACTATTCCTTTTAAAATTTATTATTAGATAACTGGACTTCGCCGAAATATTTTTCACAAACTTTAATTTTCTTTACAATTTCTTTATCCTATAGTATCGTCCAAAGGTAATCTATATAAAATTCTGTAGAAAATTTAATAATATTCAGGAATATTTACAGAACTCCAAGCATCCGTTGAAGCAGAACATTACATTTACATTTGACACTGTCCTGCAGAATCCGTGAACTCTAATCGTTTTATTTAAATAGAAAATATATAAACATAAATGGCTAAACTTTTGTGAGTTCCAAACTATTTTCCTTACAGGATGTAATGAAAATTTTAGCTGGGGAACTGATTGACTTCAGAGAGGATTTTGATTGCTATTTACGGCTTTACTTATGAGTGTAAAATTCAGACATTTTATTTAGAACAGGTGGATGGTTTTAAAATTAATTGCTTCCGAGAAAATGCATAAGAAAAATAAACATTTCGATTCATTGGCTAACACTTTCACCATGTAAGGACAATTATATTTTCTGCAGTAAAGAAGAAGCTTTAATACTGGTCATTTAGAATGATAAAAAAACTCGCTTTAATAGTTGTTGATTAAAATGCTTTGGAAATTTCTCACATAAAAATATGAATCATTAGAAAATTAAAATCCAGTATTTCTCGTTCTTAAAAATACAATTATTATTACATTTTCGAAATCATACCAAAGTCATCTTTCCTCCAAAAAAATAGGTTCAATAAAAAAGGTTATTTTAACCTTTCTAAGCCTGCCATCTGAATTCAGGCTGAAGTAATAACTAGCTTATCAGTCTAATAGAGTCTAAAGTATATTGAGTTAAACTTCAGCGCAGACCCTACAATAAAGATGAAGGATTTATATCTCGAATAATGATAATTAACAAAATGCAAAAATAATGCGAATTAAAATCTTTGACCATTTTGGAACTGTTGTCAGTTCACTGGAGAATTCCATTCTCCCAACGACGCCAAAAATTTCAAGATGCTGAAAAAGACACTGGTGAAATAAATGATGATCTCTGCCGAGGATTACCAAGGAATTTTTACGAACGATAGAGTTTTATATGAAAAAAATTGTTAATTGCAGCATATTACCGTGAGTGATTGCGAAATTGTGACGAAATTGTATAGGAATTACTTGATTTGCTTAGGGATGGGGAATTAATTTTGAAAGACACCCGCACGTGATTAAGTTGTGATAAGCCTCCTAACCAAATACAAGCAATAAAGTTTACCTCACCAACCATAAAATCGATAAACTTCAAATTTGTTTCGAAACTGAAAGAACCATTTCGTGCAAACGTTTTCCTTTTTTGAAAGAGTAGTTTCCCAAGCCATTGAAGTACTGAACAGGTGTAGTACCCTAAAGGGAAAAGCAAATCTCCCAACCAATTGGATCACGGTTGTTGCGAAACAAAAAGAATTACACAGAAGGAATATAAACAGAAACTGTTTTATTAAACCCGAGAGAAAAATATTGAAGAACATTATTTTTTTAAAGTACCTTCATGTTTGGATATTTAATTTGTGCTATTCTTATGGCCATTATTTGATCCAAAAGTAACATGGCCCTACAGTACACTAGAAGGTACAGACTTTCTGAACTGAGCTTTAGAAAACCCCTTAACACGGAGTGACGCCTAACCCGCTAGAGGCGATCCACGGGCCGCAAGTTCCCAGCGGCCAACCTCGGACGACAGTGAACAAGGTCGGGTTTATGGGCTACCAGGCATCAGCTCGTCACCGGAAAAGTAAGATAACGTCAATCCCCCTAAGCCGACTAACGTAGAAGAGCCCTTGAAGACAGTCTTTACAATATCTATCATGTAGTGACACCACGGCCCGAGGCAGAAGCGTTACGGTCCCTGCCGCGCCTGAACCGACCATCGAAAAATCGGTGGCTCTAACCCTATGAACACAAATTATATACCCCAGGAACTGAGACTGTCTAAGTACAGGTCTTAGCCAGAAAGCTGGGGCTGCCCCAGTCGATCCACAGGGCAGACATGACCTTAACAGTAATTTTCAGAAATGAAATTATTTGTAATTCTGTTTGTTACGTTAGCGATAAGTGTACGCCAGGCTAGAAGCGATAAGATATGGCGGACAGTTTGAAATAAATTAAATGATTATGCATATATTATAAGAAATTAAATTTGTGATTAATACAGAAATGTGTCATTGTATTATTTATATTTAAAATCCAATTATATTTTGAAAAATAAATTGTTTGTTGCAAGCAAATCGCATGGCCAAAGAGCCACAAGTAGCTCGCAAGCGGCAGTTAAAATGTCGGGCAACCGTAGTTTGACCGCGCCTGATATATACTATAGGCAATGTATTGTAACGTCTCGTGTTATTAAGCAACACAAACTGCACTAAACGTCTTAAGATCTTTCATAAATTATCACTATGTCCTGTAAAATACCACAGAGGCAGAAAAAGGATATAAAGGACCCTTTTATTTAACTCAAATAAAGATTAACAGAGAGCACCTCTCGTGTTTATAAAAATAGCCAGCATTTATGACTTAAAGTCAAAGTTAATGAATTAGACTTAACTAAGTAAAGCCTAATGGCTACACAATTGGAGTAACTCGCAAGTTGGCTATAAATAAGTCGGCGAGATAAGCCTAATGGCGAGAGTAACGCATCGCAGAATACAGCTCTTAAGAGAATCAGATTAGTAGCGTGGCCTTCAGAAGCCAGAGCACACTTTGATTCTACCCTCTAAAACCTTCCTTCAAATGCTGTCTCCTTTCTACCTCATTCGAATATCACCCGAGCTAGGAATTTACATTCTGGCAGGAAAATGGGAAATGAGGACAACAGGAAAGCGAATTAATATAAAATACCTCGTTAAAGAACTAAATGAGACTTAACAGTATGAAAGCAGGCACTGTGATACTACGATACTATAGTGTTATTCTGGGACTGGACTGCCTAAACAGAACTTCCCAGAGTTAAGTAATTAAACAGTTAAACAATGCCCACGCAATGAAACTATTTGTTAAAAATTTTAAAAAAGTGCTATAATATTTCAATTTATTCTTAATTATCAACTGTACACATGATACCGTCAAACTTTAGCCACACGTAAAGGTTCTTCAGAGATCAACAAATCAAACTATTTTCTTAACAAGAGATTTAACTTTGTTGGGGAAAGCAACAATAAAGAGATCCATAGACAAACTCCATTACTCTAGTTTCATCACCTATTATTCAAAATTTTATTATTCGTTTTAAAAGACAATTTCAGTTTAATTTTGCTGCATATAATTCTGCTGGAAAACAGTGTGTGCGTGTGCGTTTGAGCATTTTATATTTTATGTTTAGAATAAACTTTATTGGTTCTCTTCCGTTATACACACATATGTATTACACATATACGTACGCATATGCAGGTATGTAATACACCCACATATTATTTAACTGTTAAACACATACATCAACATATATGTGTTTAACACTTACACACAATGGTACACATGTATACATAGATATGTAATACACATAGGTGTTGTTTAACAGTTACACATGTTTTTTGTATGCGTATGTTACACATGCCATGTTCCGTTTGTATACATGCACACATATATGTATACAAACGGAACGTGGAACATGGACACATGCATGTATACATACGGGAACACATACATGGACGCGTACATGTATACATACAGGCTACATTACATAAATTTCTGAATCTCGTTCCGATAGTAGAAGAGTACCATAAATTTTCATACCCCTTTTTGTACTGCTGATATATTTCGAATAAAACCCCTATTTTTGCATTATTTATTATTATATCTTCAATAAGGGTTTTGGAACGAAAACGTAATTGACAATTTTATCGAGTTACTGGTATTTTAAAAGGACTGTAAATTTACAGAGAGGAAGTTAGCAACTGAAATTTTCAATTAGCGCCAATCAACTGTCTTGATACAGGATTGCAACGAAACTTGGATTAATAATAACATTTGTATAACGTGCTTCGTCATTAAGACACTACACGAACTAGACCCAAATGAGAGGCCCCAATATCAGGCAAGGGGTGGGTTTCCAGTCATTGTTCCAAAGAGGATTATTGCTCCCCTTTCGCTACCGCTCTAGAGCCCCAACCCAAGGTGGCAGGCTTTGAAAGTTCTCCTTAAACCAGTGTTAGATCCTGGGCGCGCGTGGTCACCACTCCCGGTTCTCAGGTTTCATAGCGGCGGGGAAGTGCACACCTGGAGATCTGACTGGTCATTTAAATGCTCCCGCTAGTACTACGTGGGCTCGGATTTTTATCCATGTGGACCAAACACACTAAGCGGAGTACAAAATTCTTATCTCTCGCCTCACCAAGAGGGGCATACACCTCCGGTAGGCAAACTGCCTGGCGGAGTTCCAGAGTTCTTACTTCTCTCCTCACAGGGCAGTAGTCTTCGCCAATCTCCCCCCTCAGTTTAGATCTTCCTTTGTGGTTCTGGAACCGCCAGGCTCGTGATTTTACACCCCTCCGTGGCCGAGACTGCCTAGGTACAGATCCTAGCCAGTAGCTTCACACAGTTCTCTCCGTCAACCTCCGGAGGGGGGACGTTGGATTAGTAAAAATGGCATAATAAAGGAAATCTGCCAATATTTTAATTTTAGAGTTCTCTATGATTTTTAAATTTCTAGTCTTCTACATTTGCAAGACTACACATTACTGAAAAATGTACTCCTACTGACACTTATGACATTAATGATACTCACAATTGTGGCTACGGTTCACTTGAACAATAATTTTATTATTTATTATATTAATAACCCCATTATACTTCGATTTACGCTACTTCTCAGCAAAAACAACAGAATATAAACAAAAGTCTAATTAAAATTCATTAAATATATCCGAATTAGAATACTTGAATGGCCGGATCTCGTTTTACGCAAACTACGCCTCGCAGGACTGAAGTAAATACTTCCAAGGTAACGGCTGATTTATGTAAACAAAAATCTAAGCAAGGTGTTCCTTTTCTTTTAACCAATTAATCACAGCGAATTGTGCGCACTTCATTCTTCTCACTCCATGTTGATGTTAATTTAACCTTGACTGTCAAAACAGCACACCTAATACGCGAAGGCCACCTATTTGACATGCAGATAGAGATGTAAGGCGATTTCGCTGTCGAGAATAACAGGAAACAAAGAACAGTGAACACACAAGACAAACATCAGTTCCGAGGTTTGCAGTCATAATATTGCTAGAGTATTTTGGGATTTATAGAGAACAACAGAACATTTAGGAAGTAAGCCAAAATCTATAAAAGGAATTTTATGTCCTTTTTGCGGCTGACGTTTAATGCGGGAAAGTATTATGAGCCATCTATGACAGCGAAGGAACTATGCGGAGATTATTAATAAAGTTATTGCAGCTGGAGAAGCTATTTCCCTTTCAAGCTAATAAACATTACACGAACACCGTGTTCGTAATATAAGCCTCTTTTCAGGTGATATTGTTTTCGCTTGTTCATATCACAACGAAGCCGCAAAATCAATCTCGGGAGGGGAGGGGGGGGAGAATAAATAAAATAAAAATAAAAAAGCTGAAAAGGGTTCAGATTTTAAAGTCGCATCTGAGGATTTTCGGACGCTCTGATGAGGTCATATATATATATGTATGTACAAGTAATATAATCTGTAAATTTTTTAGATTGTTTACTGTGTAGATAGAATGACGATTCCTTGTATAAGAGTTGGAGGTTTCAGAGATGTCTGACGAAGAAGAAAACTTGCAGATGTACCCATAGATAAGATATAATTTATTAATGCACATTTATTTTATATACATACATGTACATAATTTATTACAGTATCTTGAGATACGTCTTCTCAGTCGTACATCATTATGGGTGCGATATGCATCCCACAAATTTATATAATTTATATAGCTTATCACATCTTTAAACAATGGACGACTCGGAGAGGTAGATGATATGTGCAGAGCGAGAGGAAAAAGAGTTTTCTTTCACATTTATATCTTGCTTACAGGGCGTGCATAAAGTAAGGAAACACTTTTAAAAAATTACTGTAGGCAAACTACTAGCAGTAAGAAGAACTACATAATTTCAAAAAGTAAGGAGACAATTTTTTTTACATATAATTTATTTTACAAATACTGTGTGTGGCAGCCGTTTATGACTCAAGAAATGTCAACGCGATAATCGAGCGCCTGCCAAACAGGGTACAGCACTGTAATTCTCCTTCTAAGTTCAAGAAGATCACATGGAAAAGGAGGGACGTATTCAAGGTTGTCGCATAACCCCACAGGAAAAAGTCCCGAGTGGTAATATCACAGGACCTAGGAGGACATTTTAGAAAACACTGAATCGGCTGCCTCACCATTACCAATCCGATGATTGGGTAGCTCTGCGTTTAGATATGCCCTAACTAAATGGTGGAAATGTGAAGGGGCTCCGTCTAAGTGACGAACAAAGTGATCAGAGTCCCTCTTCAACAACAGCTTTAACCAGTTTTGCAACATTGCAAGGATGGATTGTCCAATTACAGTTGATTCTTCAATAAAGGAAGGCCTATAAAGTTTCCATCCAGACATGTCACAAAAAACATTGATCCTGGGAGAATCCCGCTCGTATTGTGTAATATTATTCGTGTTTTGAGTTCCCTCCAATTCTGCAATTATGTCTGTTCACTTTTCCAATTGCCTGCAATGTTGTTTCGTCAGAAAAACATAACAAATTAATAAAATCGTCTTTTTTCAACTGCCCTGTAGAGCAAACCTGGAATCGATTGTCTTGGGGATATAAGTTGTGAACTAACTGCTGTTTACACGGTCATATGTGTAATGTTTTACGCACGACACTCCATATAGTCACTGTTGACATTTACAGCTCACATGTAGCGGTGCGTATAGATCTTCTAGGACTTCTTGCGAACATTTCTCTCTCACGTTCAGTGTTCCTTACTCTAATCTCTAGGCAACCATTTTTCTACTTCACACACAGTGCTGCCAATTTCAGCGGACTTTCCACGTTGACTGTAGACTGTCTTCCTGGTTGGGCTTACTTCATCCTAAATTTTCCTTCTAAATCCTCTCCGCTCAACCAAATGAGATGAAATTTCGGTTATTGCTATTTCAAGGTATGAGCTCGAGATTGTGGTGATTTAAAATCACAGAGCTCTGACGGTTACGCTTACAACGAAAACGTGTTGAAATATTTGAATGGCAACACCCGCTATTTTTCCCTGATGCTCAAACTGATCAGACGGAAATTGAAAAACCATAAATGATTTCAGAACGATACACATATGATGAAAACTGCTGGCGTAAAACATTTGCAAAGAGAAGCTTTGTAAAGGACTAATGACAACACAAGACAGGAGGAGAAAACAATTTACATTTTACAAGTTTATTGCAAGTTTTCAGCGTATACAACGTTTCAAGATAAAGTCATCTCTCCTAACTGTGCAGTTTCTTGACCACCACGATCCTCGATCTCACTCCAGTGTATTTCTGGTTCAGGTATTATTTAAAATTTAAGGTGTTCACATCAAATCCATGAAATTTATCAGAACTGAGAGAAGCCATAAAATATGAAATTATACAGATCTTCCTGCGATGTGACATTCGTTATTGTTGTCAACGATGTTCCGCATGCAATGAGTTAGCTTCTGCTAAGATGGGGCTGTTGAAAACTTGTAATTGCAATAAAAGATTTTCCCCTGTCTTGTCCTTTGTTGTCCTTGGTCCTTTACAATGCTCATTGCAACTGTTTTACGCCGACAATTCATCATACACGTGTCGTTCCAACGCCATTTATAGGTTTTCAATGCGCTGATTAATTTAGGCAGGAAAAAAAAATAGCTGTTGCCATTACAAAATTTCAAAATGTTTTCGCTGTAATCTTCATTGTGAGAGCTTTATTGTTTTAAGTCATCACAATCTCGAGCGTGCATCTTCAAATAACAATATCTAAAAATTGCATTTCGATTGGTTGAGCGGATAACCCGTTTGGAGTACATATATCTAGGAAGTTTTCTGTGACCACCCTGTAAAAGAGTTCTCAATAAACATTTTTATTACTTTTGATATTAATACATTTACTAAAATATGTTTCTGATGTTATCTGTTAAGCGCAGGTGACCCATGTATAATAACGTAGTCAGTTCCTGACAATATTTCGCGAAATAATGCTATATGAAAGGAATCCTGTTTGTTATATATTATGTTATATAAACTGTTTCTTATTTTGGTACTAAGATAAATTTGTTTATTAAAACAATAATTAATCAAAAATATTTTTTGATTAATATAAATATTTAATCAAATCAAAAATTTGTTTCTTCGTTTTCACTTTTAGTTTCCAGTAAACAAGGGTGTTTTCTCTTCGGGGAAATATTCTCATGTTCTGAGGTTTCGAGCTTTCTGCAGCAATATCTTCATCTGTGTTCTGTTACTTTCAAACAGCAGTTATTTTTTTATTGTTTGCTTTTCGCTGAGAAAGCTTTATAAATTTCCTTAAATAAACTAAGCACTTGAGAAATTTTCTCTTAAATTTTGTGTTTCTTCCAGAGGAAGTATTTAATTGCAAAATAAATTCCAATTATATGGATAACTGGGGCATAATTAACTCACGGAATGTTTTCTTTATGACCCTTTCTGAAAAACGACTGTCTCTGAAAGTGAACAGTTTTCCTGAAAAAACGTACGTAAGCATCAGTACTAAACTTGAACTTTCATAGATCGCCATAACCATGGACGACCAAAATCATCACGAACCTTTACAAAACTAATAATCATTTCCTACGCAACGAATATCTTTTTCAGAAAGTTGTAAACGTGTAAAATGCGTAGTCAGATTATAACGTATTTCTCTCGCCTTCTTAGCATGTCTTCGTGGTGTAGTGGTCAGCACGCTCGGCGCGTATTCGAGAGGTCCGTGGTTGGAGTCCCAGTGAGGACATTGTTCATTTTTCATCTCTCCTGCTTTCAAAAAATACCTAATGACTCTGCAAGTGGCGCCCGAACTAAAAAAGGTGGAGGATGATGATTCTCCACCACTAGGATTTGGCGTTTGGGTCCCTTAATCGCCAGTCGTCCTTTAAAAGGGGGAATGCATAAGGTGTTTCTCTCGCCTTCTTCACAGGCCTTCGTGGTGTAGGGCTCGGCACGTATTCGAGAGATCCGTGGTTCGATTCCCGGAGAAGACGTTGTTCATTTTTCATCTTTCCTGCTTCTAAATACTTAATGTCTCTACAACGTAAATAAGAGCCCATTTTCCTTAAAAAGTCTTTCACAAAGGCGTTCTGCTTCTTAAACAAGTAACTCTTGTGGTGTTTTACCATAATGTTTCGAGTTGGATAAAGCTATCCAGGTATTTGGCAACAAAAGTAACTTGCTTACATGCTTAATGGCGTTATTAAGTTTTGCGTTTATACTTTTTTTAAATCTATTACTCTCTATGTTTTTTCTTTCTTTGCGTCGAATTACTACATTTGCGCTCAGATTCTTTCCGTATTAAAGACTATATCCGCAAATGGGATTCTACCCTTTGATTTTAATCAAGCTCAAATTCTTGTTGAATAACGATTTTCTAACATCATTTTGAAATTTTCGGTGTGAATTTGACTTGAATAATGAAGATATACAGTTCACAACATTCGGGGACTAAGAACCAGTACGAAACTGGGGAAATACGCTCACCAAAATTTAAGTGTAACTTCAACGATTACGAAATTTTTTGGAATCAAAAGTCGATTGCATGAAATGGTAAGCTTGCTCAATGAGATACGGAACAAGAACAAGAGAAACAGGAATAAGAAAAAATCACATCTAAGAATTACGCATTAAAATATGCTCTTATTTGATTTTAATTTGAGGCAGAGAGAAGCAAGAAAAAAATGCAATTCATAAAAGTGTTGTCCCCGTTTGCAGCCACGCAAGCTTAGCATCGAATTTTCACAATTTGTATGAAGTTGTCTATGAGCAGTGTGAGTAAGAGGTCCCATTCATATTTTTAGTATTTGAATATCTCTGGAGGAGGGATTGACACTATGTATTTCGTCTCTACCTCGTGCAACGGATTTTTAGTTGGTCTTGCGAGATGGAGACTACATTCGGCGGATACTGGAGACATTCAAAGAATGGTTTGACGATATCCTGCGAGATAGAGACTACATTGGTTGGATTTTCCACTCTGTAGAAAGCCGTCTATCATCTGAGATCAGAGATGGTACAAGTTAGAGCATGAACACAGCTTTAAGAAAAAGTTGACAGTATAGTTCCAGCATGTCGAATCTGTACATCTTATCAATAACAAATCTTCGAAGATGTGAGTGTGGAACTTTGAGTCTGTTCAACACTATTCCCGCAAGTCATCACCTGCATTATATAAATGGGCATGATAACATGTTCCTTGCTCAATCCATATACTGGTGGAACGAGAATCAGAATGAAAATTTTGTTTGGACTAACAGCAGGTGTTTCAGTGATTTAGTCCAGTTTATTCCCGATTTCATCATAAATGCTCATGCTTTAGAGCAGGAATACAAGGAAGGTGGAACTGCTGCTGGTCGTTTAATGTTAAAGCAACTTTTCTTTGACAAGTTTGTGCGAAAGGAATTGCTTACTTGAATATTATAAGGTCCCCGGTGAATTTTCTTGAAGATATCGGGCAGAGATGGCGCGCAGTTTGTGACAAATAATTGCCTTGCCTTGTACTAATTGTTGCTGGAGCCTTCCCCACCATCTTGAGATTATACTGCAGCGCACATTAATTTCCCTAACAACTTCTTCCTGGTACTGTCCTTAATTCAATAGCCTAATGATCCTAACTTTCAAAGAAAAGTCTCGATGTCATTATACCATAATCAATTCCTATTCAGTAATGACAATACTTTTTACGGTATATCTAAGAAACCAGAACAAGATATGCAAGCTACAAGCAGTTATATTTTGAACATACTACATATGCGAATAACTATTAAATGATAAAATTGTCATGCTTAAAGCGTTAGAGAATTCCTAAAGCTTATCAGCTTTAGGAGAAATATTCCCAAGGAGAAACTTTTCGTATTTAAATCCCACATAAAGAAAATTATCGAATTTTCACATAACTAAGTAAGTTAGTCTCTAGAATAACAGCCCAGAAGTAATTACTAGAATTCAATAGTTTTAAACGCTCGACTACTGAAATAATTTGTACAAGGATAGTTAATATTTCTGTAATTTTCAAGGAGGAAAATTTGAAGCTTATTAAGAAGTTTATATTCATTTAATAATTCAAGGCTGAGTTTCATTAAATCTTTTGAATCTTCCATTCTTCGAAAATTATTTTATCTGAACGAAATCATGGCATTAATCGGTGTGATCTTCAGGGCTTCAATCAGCAGTTTTATTCTTTAGTTCTAGATATATTGGCAAATTTATACGTAAAGAGTGTTATCGTGGATTCACAATAATATGGAATGATTATCTGAACAAAGCTTCTGTAATATTATAGAGCGTCGCCCCAATTGCTAATTGCCAAACGATTAAATAATAAACCGACAATTACAGTTTCATACCTTTCTTTCTTTCTTCTATTATGAAATTTTCATTTATTTTTTAGTCACTTATTATTGTACACTTTATTTATTATGTATATCATACACTTTTATTTACGCAACAGTAAAAAAATATATAGTCAAATTTGTGTATTTTTGTTCATAAAATAAAAATATATAAGCTTTTGAAACATTCGTAACAAAGAAGGATATAGTTAAAAATACTACGGTGTCATGGACTGGAATCTAAGATCATTGAAATTTATATAATCTGTACGTTTTAAAAACATAAAATATTAAAAAAAGCAGCATAACTTCAGTATGTATTTCAGTTTGCAGTTCGAAAGCACGCCGAATAAAAGATAAATTATAAGATATTATTTTAATTATATTAAGTTATTCATTATTGTTATTTTATTAAAATACTTTAATATTATTCTAACAAAATATATCATTATGTTTCAATTATTTCTTTTATTCTAGAAAGAAGAAGAGTGTTTGTACGAGAAAAGTAAGGAAGAAGAATAGTAGAAGAGGTTTAGGGGAATTTTCTAGGAATACGCTTCCTTCCTGGAAGTAAGGGGTGGATAAAATTCGAAGAAAGCATCGATTCAAATACTCAGAAAACATGAATCGGTTTTTCTCTTAACTCGAAATAAATATCCTCAAAATTTAATCGATAGAATTTCAGATTTTATAAGTTCTTTTATTTTTTTAGCTTTCAAAACATGTTACTGTCTTTATATCGCAAAGACAACCCTATCTAGGTTCAGACTACAGAGGGTGTTTACACATTTTTAGAACAATTTTGACATTAAAAATTTCTAGCGATAGATTATTACTTGAAAAGATAAATATCGTCAGCTACTTTTTAAATTTATTCTTACAAAATGTCACGTGTAAACAAGCTGTGGATTTTAGGATATGTATTTGCGTTTTCTGAAGAGAAATATTCTATTCCATAATTCAAAAAACGTTTCGAAATGCATGGTATTAAAATTTTTAATTGCAAAATAAGCGGGATTCTTAATCAGAAAGGGAAAAATTTTCATTCGTTACTTCTATACAGAAGAGAGACTCAAACGAATACCCGAAATTCGCCTGCAGAGAAATCAATTACAAAGTCTTTAAACACATCTGTACCAAAAATAAATATATTAATAAACGAAGATTTATAACTTGAAAAAGCTAAACAACATAATGTTCACCAGATTTGCCAAGATCAACGCAGATCAATTTGCAGAACCCCGTATGAAAACTGTTTAACAGGAGATAAATGGAAATACATTGTGACCCTTCATAAAGCGTGGGGTTACCTAAATGACTGCTGTAAAAAAGGTCTATGTGTTATCGAAAACGATGAGAAGAAAATGTATAACCTGGTTCCGTCATTGCTCCGTTTCAGTAAGGGGCTTATAATTTGCCTGTGGATTCTCTTAGTTGAAAAATTACAAATAAGAAGAATGAGAACAAAGTACTAAAATAAACTCAACGTACTATGAAGAGAAATTTTTTTTTCCAATATTTGCAGAAGAAATTCTATTTCTTTATCCCAATGACTTTCAGAGAGTGAAACTTCATCAAGGCAAAGCAGCAAGTCATAGCATTTCGAAAATTACCACTGCATTTTTTGAAAAAATAAAGACTGATACAGGTTTTGTATGCATACCTTTTTAAAGTATTCCTGCTAACTCCCCTGACGTTTCACCTTTAAATTATTATGCTTTTGATCTCTTTAAGAGCACTCTTTCTAAGCGCAAACCCACCACGATTGATAACCTCTGGAAAGCACTGGAGGAAGAATTTAAATAAATACCTTGGAAATTTTATGAAAAGCCCTTCTGTCATCGTAATCACGATGCAGACTTATAGTTCAGGAAAAGGACTGTCCTATCAAACATTTAGAAACATACTCTTTACATTTGAAATATTAGTTAAACGGCCCCGAAATTGTTCTAAAAATGTATAAACACCCTTTGTAGAAGGTATTGCTAATTCAAGCGGCACAAGCTCTGTATTCTATTATAATAGCACAATATTTGCCACTAAGCACTGTGAGCTATTTAAAAATCAATATATTTATTTAACATTCAATAGTGATAACACGTTTATTAACATTTAAATTAGGGTTGATGTAGAGATTGACAATATCCTCATATATGTTCTTCTGGTGTAATTTGTTATCACGTCCAGCTGACAAATAGAAGATCCGAGGTTCGATTTCAGAAGAGCGCATGCTTGGTTTCCAACGAGTCTCTACATGGCACGCAGCGTAAAATAGGTGGAAGTGAACTCGCCACTTCCTGGGATTTATTTGACTGGTTTTTGTTCTTCTGCCAGTCGTTCTTTAAGTTCGGGATAGTGGAAAGAATTATCGCATTCCCTTGCGCTTGTTATCGGAGTATAAAGATCACATCACACATTCAAAATATTTCTGAAGAACAAGGGTTTAAAGTACAAATTTTCTTCACCGCCGATACCTTTGGGGTTATTTTGTAAAGAGGAAGCTACTCAATTACAAATGATGGGAGATTTGATACTGATAGTTGATTGGTTGTTAAAAACCACTTACAATTTATTCTGAAAGGAGGGAAAAAATTGTGCGTCTTTCTTTCATTGACAAAGCAGGTAGAAAATTGTTTGAAACTGGTTTTCGTCCGAAATAAATGGATGTGTGATAACAACTTAAGTGATTAACACATTCACATGACAATTGGAAAATAAGATTTTCAAATCCCTGGAGTTTCCTGGCTGTAGAAATAAGTATGTAATAAATAAAATACTACGTCGCCGATTGTATGTTTCTGAAAAACCAGTGGTCTCAAAATAAAATTCCATGCGTGCAAAATGCACAATCTGAAAGCGGGTGACAGGTCACAATTTTTTTAATAAAATATGAATGAATGTATACATGTGAATATATCTAAAATTGCATGAGCTGGGCAGCTGTGCATTCAACTAACCAACTAGCGATTGCTAAAATAAAGTATATATCAGCACAGGGGAATACTCAATAGGGAAAAAAAGTACTGTAAACGCGAAATTACTCAATCGCCACCAACTACGAATGACAAATTAAAATTACTGATTGAACCTAGGTTGAAAGTTGTCCCACCTTGCGATAATCACATCGCCTAGTGCCACCGAACCGGTATAGTGGTTAGCGTCGCTGACTGCCGTATCGAAGGATCCGGGTTCGTATCCCGGAGAAAGCATAGATGCTTGTAAATGTAAAGCGTCCGTGCGGAATTGAGGCACAACATGGTCTAAACATGGTCGAACCGAAAGTCCTCTCGAGAGGTTGCTGCAAGGAGGTAAGAATAACTTACTTCCTACCTCCATGGTTGCTGGTAGGGGACAAGGGGTGAGAGACCCTCGGATCCGACCCTCCGGGGTGCTCTTCATCAAAATTGAGGGGTCGTAAGGTGCTAAAGACTGTTGCCAAAGACAGGTGTAATCTTGCGCTTCTTGCCACGAGGTGTGCTTTGGCTGACTATAAATTAGACAAGTGAGCATCTGTCAACAACAACATCGCCTAGCATACACGCATAGTGACTCAAAGACACTACCTCAATCAATTCATTCTTTTTTCCACCGTCAGTAGCGTACCGCATTTAATGTCAGTCCGTGTCTATGTCTCTAAAACTTTAAGAACCGTATTTACAACAAATGCATAATTTGCGGACCGTGTGAAACTGCTTCGAGAGTCGACATTCTGAGACCCCCGAAATGGGTTAAACAATTCCTCTAACAATGTATCAAAAATAAAAACTAACGGTAATTAAATAAAAACTAATGGTAAGCGGATGTATATAAACAACAGTGTTCGTAAGTGTAAATATGTATAACTTTTTTTTTTATTTATGCTTATTTAATGCTTACGTTTCTCCTGCACATTTACTGTGCGGATTTGTTTTTAATAATCGATAATACTAGATATTTCTTTCATTTAAAAAGAGAAAAAAAATATTTATCGGTTTATATTTCGGCACAGTTCAGGACGTAGAGTTCGAAATCGTTACGTTTTTCACTTAATTCACTTATCCGTAAATCTAAGTAGGTATTTCTCAACTTAAAAAACATATGGATTTGAAATTCTCCATGTATTTTGTATATTTTATGCTACAAGTGCAACGTATTATAATTTTAAATACATTTTAAGTGTAAAAAAAAAGTAAAAAATAAGTTGTTTACCTTGTGATAGTAGGAAGAAGTTAAATATACCTTTGTACGCTCTACTCGGAGGGGGGGAGCGTCGTCGTCTATTATAATAAAATATCCCATTGGAGTACGTTCAAGGCCAGCAACCCTTTTTTTTTATTTTTAATGCATTACTTAATAATCTATTAACAACGTTTTTGCGACTTTTCCCGTGCACTGTTCTCTGAAGTTTAAAAGGCGACAAAAATGTGAAATTGCTCCACCGGTTGTAACATTAAAAAAATTTCTTTAACTTTTTGGACCTTATGTTGCGCTAAACACGCTAGCAACGCATTTATCATTTTCTTGCGACTGGCAAAATGTCAGTTCAGTTCAGTTTTTTTTAACTGAGTAATTTTTGAAACGGATAAACGTATTTGTGTATAATTTCTGTTTTTATTTTTCTTTTTTAACGATGCGTTTAATAATGCAATAATGCATAAGACTTTTTGTACTTTCTTTTTCAGTAATTAAATAATTCTTAATTAAAATAAAAATGCTTCAGTAAACTGAATATTGTAAGAAAAAATTTTTATTTAAAAAAAAATACGCCTTTTTTTTGTATTTCATTTAAATTTATCAGGTTCAATTAAATCTACTAATTTTTACTTGAAAAAAATACGCTTTTTTGTATTTTATTTAAACTTAAACAGATTCAATTAAATCTACTTCGCCGATAGCACGTAAATCACAATAGAATAAATGCACTCTTTAAAATTCACTATATTTGTTTACCATAGCGACATTCTGGCAATAGGTTCACTTAACAGCATTATATCTCACTTATTTTATAACTCAGAAGGCACAAAAAGTAGATCATCTAAAGAATTATTTAATCGTTGCCACAGGTTCTATTCAAATACTATAATAAATCTAAAGCGATTCAGTATTTCTCATTCACTTAATTCAGTTCTCACTTCGCGACAAGGCAAAAATACATAAGAACTCAAAATATCTATATTAAAAATTGAGAAGTAAATTTGAAACACTTATTACCTCGAATAAATTCCAAAATCGATTAAGCATCAATAAAAGCAGGCTTTATCTTTGTTGTTGCGAAGCCTAGTTTCTCTTGATTGTCAATAAATTCCCTATTAGGCTAAGTTTCAAATGTAAACAAATATGGCTGCTATGGCCAAAAAAATTAGGCTTTGTCGCTCTTAAACAACTTTTAAATTGTTGATAATTCTACAACTATAACACGCAAGTTAACTAAAGGCATAAAAACCTTAACCAGAAGATAAGAACAATATAATTCAATCATTTTAAAGCAAAAAATGCACAGTTAATCAACATATAAGAATAAAAAATACAATTTCAATTTTCTGAGGCTACTCGTTTTTGAGTTAAGCGAAATACATACATACATACGTACGTACGTACAGGCGCTACGAAAAAAATCTCTTCTGAATCCATTTTAAATCCGTTTTATAATTCGTTTGAGGAACAAAAGTCCTTTACTCTGTCTTTACGTACAGATGTCACGCAAAAACATCGTTAAAGGGCATTCGATAGGGTTAAAATGGATATTTTCTTTGAAATAGGGTACCCGGAATTTTTCGCGATTTCAATATTTCCTTTACTTCGTACAAGGAAGTAAAAAGGACTTTAATAAATTAAAAATTTTTTATTCCAGTTTGCAGCATTTTAATTAAATTGATAGTATAATATTTCATGTAAAAAAATCCATTTTTTATTAGCTTATTTTATGTCAAGATCACTGTTAAAAATTAAAAATCCAAACCATTCTTCACATTTCTAAAATCTGAAAGAAAAATTATTTAAAACTTCTGCTTCAAAATAAATTATTTACTATGGAGTGGTCTTGGTTCGCAGCTACCGATTTGGGTACCTCTCACTAAAGAACCTGGAGAACTCTCGAAAAAGGAAAAACTGCTGCCTCGTGCTGTTTTCTTCCGCGGAAAATCATACAGAAACATTTATTACTAATTACTGACCAAGTTGAGATTAGGTTAATAACTGCTGACTAAGGCTTACTAACTAGTGACAAATGTTAGTTAAAATTAACTATTCAAAACTTCATCTGGGTAGAGACAATAGCAAAGATGTGCTGAAAGAAAAAATATACATTAATAAAAGGAAAATCTGAAAGGCTTCAGATTTTAAATTACGTCCAAAGGGGTGTTTTGTTAACATTTTGTGTGTTACCTTTATTTATTAAATATCATGTTTTTCGCCCTTAAACCATACAATTCAGTTCAAGAGCAATACCGCAAAATAATTGTAAATTGACCATATCTTTAGAATTTCCAATACGCAGTCTCACGCGCTGGAGATAAAAATGTTTTTTCTGTACAACGTTGCCATTGCTCTCTTTGAAATCCTTGAGTTTGTTCATAAAAAATTCATTAAAGTTTTACAAAATAAGAAATCGATAATAAAAGAAATTCTAAATTTCAAATTTACGATTCCAGATGCCCATATTCGGGTGGAAATGTTCAATATTCACAGTTTGATGGCTCTAGGTACCGTTGTTTTATCACATTTGGAGAAACATAGATACATTTATGCATATTCTTCATTATTTAATTTCTTTAACTATAATTCAGGGGTATAATATTTGGTGGCAACAATCTGAGAAGTGCAACAACGCTCTTAGTGAATCGACGCAAAATGCCAAAGCGAAATTAATGGTCCTTCTGGACAAATTGCCGCTTTGGACTAGAAATGAAAATTTCAGGGATCATCCAATAAACGCAGTTGGTTGTAACTCACCAGTGAGGTCTATGAACACCACTCAAATAATAAAATTTAATTCACATATCGGTGCACTTATTTACGCGAAACGTTTAAAAAATATTTCTACCGTGTAGATTTCGGTAAGAATTTCTGATGCAACGGATTTTTTTAGTTCTTTTGACAAAAGAATTCGTTAAATGAACTGTGATCAACAGCAGCTCTTGGTATCCTCATTAAATATTTTGGCAGCTAATGTTATCTCAACTGCTGGAATAAATTAGTCAATCCTTGACAAAGAGAATGATGACACTGCAACATTAATGCCAGGACGGCACACCTAAATATATGATTGCGCCAGAGGAAGCCTCCCACAGACCGTAAATTGTACCAGAAAAACATGTTTACACGTTTTTCAGAAGCCGCAGTTAATCTTTAGAAATCTTTTTTTCTCTCTCTCAGCCGGGTTATTCGGGTCGTCTAGGAAAATAAAGTTTACGACGGCTATCTTGCAATTTAAACACATTCCTGATGTAAGTTAAAAATAGAAATTTTGTTTGGGTGAATTTCACATGTAACAGCAATTGTTATTAGCACTAGAAGTGTTTGTAGTTTCAAAAGTCACTTTTGTGTACGTATCACGTATGTGTCTGAATCACTTTACAGATTGTTGCCACTTAATGTTACCGTGATATATTATTTAAAAAAAATAATTAATGAAAAATCTGTATGTGTGCCCCTCCCGCTATGAAAAAACGAGGGCATCCACAGCCACCAAATTTTTAATACAAGTGCTCCATCCGAATATGAGCACCTCGAAGCCCGAATTGTGAATTTCGAATTTGTTTTAGAGTTAGTTCGTATTTTGTACATAGTTAACGAATTTTTATTAAACAAACTCAGCGATTTGAAAGTGAGAACTGGCAACGCTATTCGAAATAAAATAATTCTATCTCCGGCGCGCCAAACTGCTGCTATTCGGCAAAATGTAAGATGTTTGTTTATCTCTCATTTTTAATCCCGAAATTCGACTATTTGAAAGCAACGTGTTGCCACTGCCTCAAACACAACACTAATTATCTCCACGCACCTGCATGTTGCCATTCAGTAAGGCATAATATATTTAACTTTCAAATTTAATATTTTTTTTTCCTGTGTAGCAAATCAAATGATTGAAGAACAATAAACGCAGTTCTTCAGAATATTTTTCTACTTTTTAATATGATTGACTGCAATAAAAACGCATTAAAATCCTAAGATATCTAATAGAAATATTAAATTTTTTATAAAACTACGTTAGCTGGTCTCGTTAAAATCATCAAATACATTTTTTACTTTCTTTTCCTATTCGAAATAACAAAAGGAATTAAAATCATAGTAATAAAAAACCAGAATTCCCATGTCCAATTAAAAAAGGTATGCATGTAATAGATTATAAGATGAGAATTAAGATGCAGACAGTATAAATTTTAGCATAAAATATCTAGGCACGCGTGAGAAAAGAATATTATCGTATTATTGACTAACATGAGAAAAAAAAATTGGGGAACAAAATAATGATAGCGTTCTATCACTTTAGTATTGTTTAGCTTCCAAAACTCGTCTCTACATAGTGCGCAAGAGCTTGTTCTTGAGGGCGAAATATACAGTTGCTTAATTTGGCGCTTTACTTTTGTTTGGTTTACTTATTTGAACAGGCAAAACTCGAAAGGGTTATCTGCCTAAGGGGAGGAACGTCTTTTGTGGAAGATTTCCTGAGGGAAATTGGATGCTATTTCCTTACACATTGGGAAAAGCACAATAAAGTACATGCAGCCAGCCCTTTCTCCTGGAAGCGAACTCAAGTTGAATTACCAGTGTTCTAGGCAGCTGGTAGGCCTTCGAAACCTCTCTTTTACTAATTACACCTAATGATATAAATATTTATAAAAAAGTGATTTAAATATACCTCTAAAACGGCTATCCACGGCTCCGGATTGTTTAGTGGCTTAGAAGTAATGTATGCTTATTTACGTTCTTTAAAGTACTATGAGGTATATATCCCGCCTTCTTAACATGCCTTCGTGGTGTAGTGGGCAGCACGCTCGGAGCGTATTCGACAGGTCCGTTGTTCGAGTCCTGGCCAGGGCATTGCTCATTTTTCATCTATCCTGCTTTCAAAAAATACCTAATATCTCTAGCGTGGCGGTCGAACTAAAAAAGGTGGTGGATGATGATTTTCCACCACCAGGATTTGGCGATTGGGTTCCCTAATCCCCAGTAGTCCTTTAAAAGGGAGAATATATAAGGTATTTTTCCTCCTTCTTAGCATGCCTTAGTGGTGTAGTGGTTAGCATACTCGGCGCGTATTCGAGAGGTCCGTGGTTATAGTCTCGGCGAGGGCATTGCTCATTTTTCACATATCCAGCATCGAAATAACCTAATGCCTCTAGAGTACTAGTCACTTTCAAAGGAGATGAGTTGCTTTAAAAAGTTGATATTCACCCTCAGAGGTAGTAGCTGTCTTTGAGAGGTGATATCAAGTACATATATTTATTTAAAGTCTTAGAAATACTGGTAACATTCGGAAGTGATTATCTGTGGGAGATGGCTGCCTTAAATGTGATGTACAGGACTTATATTTATTTGCGTTTTTTGGATTATTGGTCACATTCGGAGCTATTCATGTATGAGGTATCTGCCTAAGGGAGGACAATGTTCAGTACTTATGTTTATTTATGTTCTCAGAAATACTTATCATTTTCGGAGTTGCTTATATGGGAGAGGTAGTTGCTTTAGAGAGACTGATACTCAGTACTTATGTTTATTCACTTCATCAGAAATATTGGTCACTTTCGGAGCTGGTAATATTCGGAACGTGGGTACTTTAGGGAAGACGATGCTCAGCATTTATATTTATTTATATTCTCCGAAACATTGGTCAGTTTCAGAGCTAGGGATCTGCGAGAGGAGGTTTTCTTATAGACGCTAATGTGCGGCATTTGTATTTATTTATGTTCTCAAAAATATTAATAGCTTTCAGAGGGAGGTGGCTGCCTGAGAGAGATGATGCTCATTACCTACATTTGTTTACTTTCTTAAATACTAGCGGTTTTCAGAGATGATCGCCTGTGAGAAGCGGTAGCCATGAGAAATTTCATTGTATTATGAATTGTATCCATTATAGATTATTAAAAAATAAAATAACGAATAATTGCCCAGGAAATCGGATCACATCACAGCATTAAACCAATTATGGTGTCGTCAACGAGTGACCTTGGGCATCTGAATTGCACAATGTGGTATTCAGCGACGAGTCTCGGTTTTGCTTGTTTGATGACAGCCAATGTTTAAGAGCCTGAAGGCGTGAGACAGACAGAGACCATCCAACTATTACTGCTGAACTCCACACCACTCTTCAACTTGGCATTATAGTTTGAGGTGCCATCATTCAAGATAGCAGGTTACCTCCGATATGCATCAGAAGCACATTGATGGCACGATGTTACGTTGATGAGGTGCTGCAGCCGGTTGTGTTACCTTATCTTCAGGGGCTGAAAATGGTATTTTTTGGGATAACGCGACACCGTACACGACATTCGTCAGCCGACAAGCCTTGCAGCATGGCCAATTGCTTCACTGGCCTGCGTTGTCTCCCCCGATCTTTCGCCGATCGAGCATATCTGGGACCTTGATTGGTCATCGTTTGTCTGTTCTCTCTCTCTCTCAGTCGTTATCGCAGGAAGAACTTTGGAGGATTCACAGCATATGGGTTTTCATTCCACAGGACACATCACATAAGTAAGATAACTCGATCTGTGCCTCGGTAGGGTTGCAGCTTGCATCGACGCGAGAGCTGGTCATACATTTTACTGATTCCCTTTATAATTTAGCACTGTATAAATTTATCTTTCTACGAATAACATCTCTTATTTACATATGTATGCTTTGTCTGTGTATCAGTTCACATCACATTCTACCAAATATTTCATGGTGCTGCATTTTATATGTCGTGCAGCATTGAAATCTTTGTGGTTTTTCTCAGGTGTCACGAGAATACGGGCCTGTTTCTCTCACAAAGTCCTCCACAAAGGCATCTCTTTCCTTAG